>VMDR010025034.1:0-14700 GCA_007922815.1 Macrotus californicus | reverse complement strand
CCTATGCCTGGAGTAAATATACAGCTATATCTTGAAGTTAGACTTGCAATCTAATTCTATATTAGAATTAGAAGGCAAGATTGAAGAGAAAGAAAATGTACTTCATTTAGCAAATTTAAGCTGAAATTATTTAATGCAAAACCATGTTTAAAATCTTAAATTGAAGGCCTGAGAAGGCCTTCATAATAATGACATAAATTAACATTTTAGTTTTAGCACACAATTGAAATAGTATGTCTATAAAAGGCCATGAACTATTTCTAATGGATGTTTTAGATGCTTTGTAATACAAACTTTCATCAAACAGCAATTCTGGATTTTTAAATGCACTTTGAATTTGGCCATTTGAATGTTTAGATCTTACTTTGTGTTATGTTTCATGGGCTTGGGCTTTCTGACGCAGAGATGTGATCCTCCCGTACTGGAAGGGAGAATGAGGTTGCTGTGATATGCTGCGTCATAAAATTTTGTCTTAATGAACCACAATATGAAGCCAGGGTATTGTGTAGTTCACATGATTGTTTTTGTAAGAGACTAGAAACCTCGAGAAAATGCTTCCTTAAGCATTAGCTTGGATTAGCTTGGGGCTTGGACCCCTTGAATCTGAGCTCCAAACCTCAAGACATCCTGGGGCTTGAACCCCAGGAAGAAGCTCAGGGGAGAGTAGAAAAAACAAGAAAAGACTGCTTAAGGGTAGGTCTAGAGACCCAGAATTATACTAATGAGTAGAGATGATATTACAATTAACTATGTAATATCCACAAGTTAGTAAGCCTAGGGAAACTTGGTTTAGAAATTAAAACATTCTAAGCAGTATTTTTTTATCACTTGGAAATCCATGACACTAATACCACATGGATTTGTGGCATAGACATGTGTTTGGTGGTTATGGCCCACAGGGGAACCTGGTATCTGCAGGCCCACAGTCTCTCCCTTTGGTTCATGATCAAATCAGCTAAAAGCTTCAGGTCAAAACAACACATAAGACAAACATAAATAACAAGGAGGTTTTAGAATGTACATTAAGATGGCAAACATCACATATATCTGATATGTGTAATTATTACCCTGGAAGCTATTTCCTTCCTTTAAAAAAAAACATCTATGTGTAGGATGCTACACATGGCTCTGATGGGTTTGCTTCTAATTTCATTTAAAAACAAAAAATAGCTCTTTTCTCCTTTTTCTTTCTAGAATTGGCATCAGATTTGTAGAATTACATTTATGTTGCCATATTAAAATGACAGTGGTTCACATCATGTTTCAATCGAAAATATTAGATCAGTGTATTGAACATAGGTAAGTAAAAATGTACTTGGATACCACCCACATCAAAGTAAAGATGGCTTAAAAACAGACAAAAAATGAAACTGTCTGTAAATAGAAAATTCCAAACACTATTCTCACTTCATGGAAGTTTCTATTTACTTTATACACAATGAATGCTTATTCATTTAGATCTAATCCACAAGACTTATGAGAAAACAATCCCTAATTCTTTAGAAATTCTGAATTTGTATGTCTCCTTCACCATGAAAAATGGTTTACTCTGATTTTAATGAATTTCATTTTCCCCCCAAAGTATTTGAGGCTTGATATTTTGAATCACACAGGAAGTCAGTACTACGTCTCCTGTATCTCCAGCCGAAGAAAAAGAAACAGGGATTGTTATAACTTTAAACTCTATACTGATGTGAAAGCCCTGGAGATTAAGCTGATGCACTGAGGTTCTCTCATAAAACTTGTGACATTTACACATTGATATCTTGGATGACATTCTGCAAATGATGTGGTAACAATCAGCCTTGATAACCCATTCATCTAGCAACAAACGCATATTGGATTTTGGTGGAGAGATTTTCAGCACTTTGTCTTCAGTTTGGTTTTAAAAAAAGAATTGCATGGAATGATATTTTTTTTTACACATGCAGGGATCCAGCTTAAGTGTAAATTGGGGTCTACACACACCTGATGAATGAGTTGATAAGAACTCCATCTTTTTTGCTTTTGATATGGGAATTTTTGCTTTTGTTTGTTTGGGAAGAAAAGGTGGGTTCTAGAAAATGAATAACTTATGTGAAAACCAAATAGGATTGTGGCTGAGTGAGACAGAGGGCTTCTGGAGTCCCAGGTGTTCCTCTTAAAAGGCCCACACAAGGACATATATGAACTCACTTGTTCTGAGCTCCAGTGCTGAGACAGCAGCTTGAAAGAAACCGAGGACATACAAGGAGGAACTGATTTGTACAGTTAGGGTTGGAGGGGCAGCTTTCTCCCAGACAGAAGTGCTCTCAGAGGCCATTGTTCCTTGGATGAGCCCTCCTGCCATAGAGCCAGCAGGCAGGTGCCATATCTGAATCTTCATCAATCTGGCTAACACTATTCACCCTGCCCTGGTGGTTCCCTGAGACCCTTCCCCACCAAACCTGCAGCCCCACCCAAGCCATTTCCAGTAGCTTTTCCATACCAAGGGCCTATCTATGTTCATGCTATAAACTTTCCTAATACTTCTCAAACAAGCAACATCTGGCCTCTCACTAAGTGGCCCTAGGCCCAGCACTAGCAGCAGACAGCCTTGGTTTGCAGCTTGGCCTCTGCTGGGCAACCCAAAGCCCAGCAGAAGTAGCAGCCATCTGCATATCACTTCGTAACTCATGCTGGGTGGCCCCAGGCAGGGCATAGGCAGCAGCTGATATTGGCCTGCACCTCCTAAAAGGCCCTAAAGCTACTGCTTCCAGTGGACAGCTTCAGACCACACTGAAGCACCATTTAACCACTTCCACAGGTGACACACTCGAGGGGAAGATTCATCAAACACCAAAGCCTTTCAGAAGAGAGTGTTCTCTGCTTTGGTCTTGGTCAATCCTCAAAATTGATCAACCTAGGGGTATATCCTTTCCGTGGAAGTGCCAACAAAAATAAAGGCTCAATTACAACAGGAGCGTGCTCACAGCCCACACAGGGAGCACACCTGGGGCACCCAGCTTAGATGCTGGAGAAGCAACCCACTGAGTCCTATAGGATATCTACTACATAAGGCCACTCTACCAAACCTGGGAAATGCAGCAGCTCTACCTAATACACAGGGAGGCAGCCAAAATGAAAAGGCAAAGAAACATGTCCCAAATGAAGAACAGAGCGAAACTCCAAAAAAAAGAACAAAATAGAGACAACCATTCTACTAAATGTAGAGTTCAACACACTGGTTATAAAAATGCTCAAGAAACTTTGGGGAAGAGTGGATGAACTTAGTGAGAACTTCAACAAAGACACAGGAAACATAAAAATGGAGATAGAGCCCCAGGTGGTGTGGCACAGTGGATTGCATGTTGGCCTGTGAACCAAAGGGTCACCAGTTAGATTCCCAGGCAGGGCACATGCCTGGGTTATGAGCCAGGTCCCCAGGAGGGGGCATGTGAGAGGCAACCACATTGATGTTTCTCTCTCTCTCTTTCTACCTCCCTTCCCCTCTCTCTAAAAATAAGTAAATAAAATATTTTTAAAGAATCTATTAAAAAATGGAGATATAAATATTAAAATATAAATATAAAAATAGTAAGAAACAAAGAATTATTAATTGAAATGAAAAATACAGTACAGGGAATCAAGAGTGAAGTAGATGAAGCAGAGGATCAAATCAGAGACTTGGAAGATAAGGAAGTAGAAAGCAACCAATCAGAATAGCAAAAAGAAAAAATAATCCAAAAAAACTAAGATAGTATATGGAGCCTCTGAGACAACTTCAAGTATACCAACATTTACATGAAGGGGGTGCCAGACACGAGAGAGAGCAAGGAATTGAAACCTAGATGAAAAAATAATGATAGAAAACTTCCCTAACTGGGTGAAAGAAACGGATGTACAAGTCCAGGAATCACAGAATCCCAAACAAGATGAACTCAAAGAGGCCCAAAGCAAGACATTTCATAATTAAAATGCAGAAGGTTAAAGACAAGAAGAGAATCTTAAAAGCAGCAAGAGAAAAGTGGTTATTTACCTGTAAGGAAGCTCCCATAACACTGTTTTCTCAACAAAAACTATGAATGCCAGAAAGAATAGGCATTACATACGCAAAGAGATGAAAAGCAAGGGCCTACAACCAACATTACTGTACTGAGCAAAGCTATTATTTAGAATCCAAAGACAGATAGAGCTCCCCAAACAAGAAAAAGCTAAAGACATTTATAACCATCAAACAAGTATTACAAAAAATGTTAAAGGGTCTTTTTTAAGAAAAAGAAAAAAGATCATAATATAAATAATAAAATAGCAATAAATACATACTGATAAACAATTATTTTATGTGCAAGTGAATTAAATCCTCCAAGCAAAAGATACACAGTGGCTAAATGGATAACAAAATATGACCCTTACATGTGCTGTCTACAAGAGACACTTCAGATCAAAAGACACACACAAACTAAAAGGGATGGAAAAAGATACTTCATGAAAATTGAAATCAAACCAAACTAAACCAAAAAAACAAACTGGAGTATCAATACTAATAGCAGACAAATAGACTTTAAAACAAAGGCTATAGCCAGAGACCCAGCAATTCCACTTCTAGGTTTTATCCAAAGAAACCCAAAACATAAAATCAAAAAAGGCATATACATCCATGAGTTCACTGCAATGTTACTCACAATAGCCAAGATATGGAAGCAACTCTAAGTGTACATTAATATATGAATGGGTAAAGAAGAAGTGATACATACATACATACATATATACACAATGGAATATGACTCAGCCATTAAAATGAATGAAATCTTGTCCTGGCCAGTGTGGCTCAGTTGGTTGGAGCATCATCCTATAACCAAAAGGTTACAGATTCAATTCCCAGTCAGGGCACATACCTCGGTTGCAGGTTTGATCCACAGTCTAGGTGCATACTATCCCTGGCCCAGACATACACAAGAGGCAACTGGTTGATGTTTAACTCTCTCACATTGATGTTTCTCTCTCTCCCTTCTTCTCTCCCTAAAAGCAATGAAAATATGTCCTCGGGAGAGGATTAAAAATAAAGAATGAAATCTTGCCATCTGCAACAACATGGCTAGACATGGAGGATATTGTTCTGAGTGAAATAACTCAGACAGAGAAAGACAAATACCATGTGATTTCACTTATTTGTGAAATCTAAAAAAAAAAAAACAAAATAAATGAACAAGAAGAACAGAAACAGACTCAAATATACAGGGGACATTTTCATGGTTGCCAGATGAGAGAGGGGTTGGGGGCTTGGTGAAAAAGATGAAGGGTATAAAAAGTACAAATTGGTAGCTACAAAATAGTCATGGGGATGTAAAGTACAGCATAGGGAATGTAGTAAAAATATATTAATAACTATGTATAGCGTCAGATGGGCACTAGATTTATCAGAGTGATCACTTCATAAGTTATATAAATGTCTAATCACTGGGTTGTACATCGAAACAAATACAATATTGTACCTCAAGTATAATTGAAAACTTTTTTTAAGTTTTAAAGAATAAAATCCCAGAGTGTCAAAAACAAAAAACAACAAAAAAGGACTGCTTAAGAGTAGAACTAGAGACCTAGAATATACTAGTGAGTGGAGATGATATTAAATTTATTGTATATTATCCAGAAGCTGGTAATTCTAGGGAACCTTAGATATCAAAAACAACTGGATTTTATGTTTGTTTCTAGAAGGAATAAGAGTCTTAAAGAAAAAAATCAAGTGGGCAGTTTGGGGGACATGAAAAAAGACTTGTAATTAATAAGGTTACTTCTATTACTCAGAATCATGCTCATACAGGAAATCTTGCAAAAATGAACCCATCCATAGGAAGGCTTAACAGCCTTCTGAGGGACTAGCTTTGGAGTTAAAGTTAATGTGATCCCCCAAAGCAAAAGGAAGTAAACCACTGCAATTTGGTATAAAAAGCATAGTTATCATCTCAACTCCCACGCTTCATTTCCTCAACTTAAAAAAAAAGACATTCCTGACACTCCAATTTATAGTCAACAACCTAATTTCCTAATTAATGAGAATACTCAAGCTACCCACAAACTCCTCAGAAAAGTCTCCCAATACTGTGGTATCCTGCAGCAAGCATAACACAGGTGGTAAGCAAATCTCAAGCACCAGCTTCTGAGGCTTCCCTTAAAGTGTTGGTTTCAACCCTTTCTTGCATCTGATCACAAAGCAGAACTGCTTTCTGTAGCATCTGAAATAAACAGAAGCAAGAGGCAGCATTTTTTTGAGAAGGAAATAAGGAGCAAGGTGAGCCACATTTAGGTTTCCCTTATAATTCCAGCTCTACATCCGTTAGGTTTAGAATTGTGGATGGAAAAGATAACGAAGATAACGGAGATGATCTCTTTAGGAATCACTATTCCTTTGCCAGTATTTTGAAAGTCCAATATGCTCACTCTCTGTAATTCAGTTTAAAAAAAATACTCTCAATTCTTGAAGTCAAGCATCACATGTGAGGGGTTTTGAAATTGGCACTATGATAACAAGGATTTCATTTAGGGGATGGTGATTGTCATTCACAGGTCAAAGTTACTATCTTATGTCACCTTCTTTACCATCTGATATTTTTTCTGAATAATATTCTATAGTTATTTCTCACTCCTCATGCATTCCAACAAACTCCTTTCCTGATATTTGTCTCATTACATGCATCACCACCTGTTCCAGCCACTTCCTTAACACTTTCAGGGCTACATAAACAGTTCTTCTTCCTGCAGTGCCTTTCTTCAGTTTTATACTGGAAAAAAATCATATACTTTAAGGTTTAAATTATCAATCTATAAAGACTCCTCTAATCACCCTTCTTAAAGCTTCTGCCTCTATAGTAATGGCATGGCATATTGATACATTAGAATTTATTGTGTATGTATTTGTCTGTCTCCCTGAACAAGGATCAAGGCATTGGTTTCTTCCTTTTTGGTGGCCAAAATTATGAGAATCTCTCTAATGGATCATGAGTCTAACTATGATCTAGTGACACACCAGGGCATCAAGTACCCAGAGAGGGAAATTCTAAGGCCCAATACTTGAGAGAGGTGTGGTTTCAGTATAGGAAGTGCTGTAGTCCAGTGACCCTTTCACATTGCTACATTCAGATAATGGCTAAGGGTGTAAGTGTGACTTAAGACAATTTATATGGTACTACTTAGACCTATACAGAGATGTAAATCAGCAGAAGTATTATCACTCTAGTTGAGGTGGGGTGGGAGGGAACCTTGTCTGTGAGAATCCATGGATATACTATGTGGCAGAGATGGATAATAGGCAGTAGTGAACTGATAAGAGTTTCCAGTCTTTTTTCCTGATCTTTTTGAATAAAATGAAACAGTAGGTTTTAGGGGACAAATTGATGAGAAGGTGGTAAAAATCTTTGAGTGTTCCAAAGATTAGTTGGAAAAATAAGAGAAATATTACCTATAGCAGTCAGAATAGGCTACATTATGCTATGGTAACAGCCCCAATGGCTAAAAGCAACACAAATTCATTCTCTCCCATGCTATATGACAATTTTGGGTCAGCAGTGGGCTCTTCCTTTTAATCAGTCAGGGTACCAGGCGGAGAGAGAAGTCACCATTGAAGCATCTACGACTCTACCACATCAAAGAGAATCACAGCTCTGGCCTGGAAATGACATATACCTGCTGTTCAAAACACTTTGGCCAGATCTAGTCACATGTTCCCACCACTATTAAAAGCCAGAAAGTGCAGCCTTACCATGTTACAACAAGGCAGAGAGCTGGAACTATTTGGTAAACAGCACTGATGACTACCACATGACCTTATTTGTACCCCAAGCTTGTTAAGCAGAGTACACTTGTTACAATAAATTAAATTTTATTATACTGAAACAGGTTTTTCTCTTGATTTAGTTTAAATTAATAAAATGCACATTGTTTCTAGATGTTTTGAGAGCCTCTCTATTCAGTTTGAAAGATTCCAGAAAAACCTATTTGAGCCTGAAGTAGCACAACAACTGTACAATTTTATCTCTGAGTTTTTGCTAAGACATCCAGAACAGACCAGTTCCTTGTTTAATAAATATGTTAGAAAAAAATGGGTTCAACTATTAGCAATCAAAGTTTTATAAGTTAAGAATTTCCTTTTAAACCATAGGTGGCAAACACAAGGCCCATGGGCCGAATCTGGCCCACCACTTCATTTTATCTGGCCCAGCACCTTGTTTCTACCTGGTGGCAGTGCCAGACTCTCACTTAACTGTTAAGAAGTAGTTACGTTTATACAGTCCTGAAATTACATTCAGCCCTTTGAAGGCAACCACGAGGTTGATGTGGCCCCCAGTGAAAATGAGTTTGACACCCCTGTTTCAAAAAGAAACAAAATCTGATGGAAAAAATGATTGATTAGAACAGCAGAAAGATATGAGATCTAGTTCCTCATTTTCTGTCTACTTGATGTTTAACTTATTTAAAGTCTCATATGCTCATGTGCTTCAGTTTTTCTAACCACAAATAGATAACATTATTTCATTCAATTATCAAATATTCATTTAACATCCAGTGGATACAGACATTGACTTTACTGGTAAAATAGGGGAGAAATGCATGATCCTCGACCTCATGAATCTTATAATCTATTTACCACTAGTGATTAAAATCACTTGGTTCTAAATGATAGAATATGGTAATACAGGCATGGATAAACATAATAAAAATATTAGTAAGACTTTCACTAATCTGTTAAATGCACTGTTACATGAGCCCCTAAGCAGAGATGTCCTACCTATGGCCTGTGGGCCACATGCAGCCCTGCATGGCTATGAATGCGGCCCAACAGAAAATCATAAATTTACTTAAAACATTATGAGACATTTTGTGGTTACATGTCACAATGTATTTAATGTGTGGCCTAAAACAATTCTTCCAGTGTGGCCCAGAGATGCCAAAAGGTTAGATACCCCTGCAAGGAGGGTAACAGGGAAGATAAATGATAAAGAAGTCAAGAAATATGAGAGGCAAATAAACACTTCAATAACAGAGAGATCTTTATTCATCCCCAACTCTTGGAACTTCAGTAGTCAATGAAACATTAAACTATTAAAAGATACGTAAAGTCAAACCTGTCAGTGTGTGGCCCACTCACAGAGGTTCTTGCTAAGTCATAGGGCCTTAAAGGGTTGATTCTCTTTGACTTCCTGGGTATTTGACTTACAATAATTTATCGATATTTAAAGAATCCAATTTCCTAAGAACATATGAAAATTTACATTGCAGCAGCAACATGCAACATCATCAAAATGTTCTCTATACATTTGCAAAAGCAGTTGTAGAATTTTTTCTGTGCCTCTGTGGTCCTTTTAATATTGATATACCAATGTGGCTTCCAAGGACATGGTGTACTTCCAATGCCTACTGTTGTTTAATTTTATACATAGCTACGTTTATTGGCAGGAGTGAGTGAAATATTAAAATATAGAAGATCTTTTTAAAGCTACAAAGTGAATGTGCAAAGAGCAGTAAAAAGGATAAGAAATGATTTCTAAATTAAACAGGTTGTTTTACTATTAACAATCAACAATAAAGTAAGTCATACAGCTCATAAGTCCTCCCAGACAAAACATCTGCATGATTCTCTGGTCTGAAAAGAAACTTAGTTTATAAACATGTCAGCCATGTTCTGAATAAAATGAAAATTTCACACTACATGGGAATGTGACTATTTTCTCTTCAACATGTCCAACATTTAGTGTTATTTTAAGGTATTTTTCTTTCCAATTATTTGTCCTACTTAGGACTTTTTTTACATCAAAATTAGTTGGAAAAAAGGTACCAGTAATTGTTTTTGATGAATATAAATTGTTTAATCTACTAAGTTTAAGAAGATAGGCTCTCAACCATTGTTACAAATTCTAAATCCTTCCCAGCTCACAGATGTAAAGAGTTTATGTTAACCTTTGTTAGCAAAGTTTATATTCTGGTTACCACATTTCACTTTCAGTGAGTTATAGCTGAGTGATTTTGGAAAGGAGAATCGTGATATAGCTGTAGCTAGTTCTTAACATTATATTGAACATTTATTGTGTTCTCCTTTTTTATGGCAAATAAAAAGAAAAGGAGAAGGTGGAGCTAGTAGCCCATTGAAATATACAACACAAAGGGAGTTGCTGGAAGTTACTAAAGTTTTTCTTTCTCCATGCTCCTGTCCGAGAAGTAATGTGAGGACTTTTCCTCTGCCTCTAAAATGCTGTTACTCTTACCAACTTCAACTTGCTAATTAACTACTCCCACTTTCTATGAAGTGCATTTCAAGGTTCACAGTCTCCACCCACTTGCTTTTCTGCTCACGGCATTAATGGATTATAATAATATATAATAGCAGAAATTAAAGAAATACAATACATTTCCTGAAGCTTCCACAGATGGAAAGGGGAAATGGAAAGAATACAGTCGTTAGTGTCATACAGATCCATCACCTTATAGCATTATGACCCAGGCCAAATAACTTCGCCTTTTTAGGTACTCATTTTTATCAACTATAATATGGATGATAATATTCTCATCACAGAGATGTGGCAGATAATATAAAGATAATATATTTAAAAGCACCTGGAACATTGTTAGCTTTAAAATTTTTGGTTTCTACCTTAAAACATTAAATACATGAAGAATTTCTTTCCTGATGTTTAACAAAGATTGTTTCTTTTCCCCATTATCAATGCCAGCAGCTACTCTAAAGTGAAAATGACTCAATGACAACTCAGAAAAAGTCAATAAACTACTCCTAGGAGACAAAATGATTTAAAGACCTGATCTTCATTCTAAACCTAGTGAAGTAACCTGAGAGGTTGATGAGGGAAGTGGTTAAGCCCAAGAAGACGGGGTCTGGGTTTCTCATCCTACTTCAACCAAAACATCTGTACTTTCTTCTGTTTTATACTGATCATGTATAAACATAAGATTTTGGAAATGTACCAGTGATGACCTCCTTATGATTTTCTTGTTGGTGCCATACAGAATCTGGCTGTAATCCTGTGAAAGAAAAGAAGTTTGCCCAAAGGGATAGCTGTTCTCACCATACATAATCCTGGGTAAATTTCATAGCAGAATAGGTAAATCTGGGCCAAACTTTGGCCCAGATTCATAGCCTGAAGCTCTGAATGGCTTTGGTGGTGGAGGATGAGCTACCTCTGCTATGTAGGTGAGGCTGAGAGTTGGCAGTTGGCCTAAAAGGAGTGTGGGCTGGATCTGAAATTGTGTTACTATCAAGAGTCATACCCTGTGTTGTATTCTCCCTCTGTTATCCCCAAATCTCATATATGTCTCATACAAAGTGATAGGCTAGGCTCTTATACACTGTGGTGATTTAGGAAGGACCTGTATACACATTTGGAGAAAATTAGTATGATGTCCTTCTTTGGGAACCATTGTGTGGAGTGGCAGTCATTGTCACTGGGAAAAGACACAAAGCCAAACACACTCTCTCAAGGCAACCATTTGGTGACTTCAAGAGTGTGGGCTAAATAAGCAGGAGATGACGGGGAAGAGGTACTTCCTCTTGGGCATGCATGAAGCAGAAACAAACAAAATTAGCTAACATTTACATAGATTATATGCATGAGGCAGAAACAAAAAAGATAATTAGCTAACACATATAGATTATATGTGTCAAGCACTACAATCATTTATTTATTAATGATCTAAGCTCTTTACAATCATTTATTTATTTAATCTTCACCAAAGACAGGGGTGGGAAAAGAAAGAAAAGGAGTCAGCCCCTACTTTGATCCCATGAACTCAAAGACTAGGGCAGAGCAGGGCTGGGCCATTCAGTTCCTTCCCTGGTCTATATTCCACTGTTACTCCAATTACTGGAGACTTGTATTCCTGTCAGTCCCAACAAGCCTCTGCCTTCTTACCTAGCTATGTCCTCTTCCTCTTTGTTACTCATAGCCTGGCCTAGAGTTATTTGATTTAGATTGATCACCTGGTTCTTATTAGTGACCTTAATTCCAAGCAGGATATTTCACTTAGATTTTTGGAGAACTTTTTGATGCAAATGTGTCAAAATGGAAAAATTGCTGTTTATAACTGTGAAATGTGTGTAACAGGCATCTCTGAACTTCAATCAACATTCTCAAGATGTACAGATGAGGTACAGGAATGAGACCATCCTTACCTCCTTGTTAATGGGAAAAAAATAAGTTACTACTACCTTGTTTATTGGCTTTTGATGCACATCAAAATCTCTGTCACAACCATATTTAAATTGTTGCCTAATTCAAGGTAAGCACCTCAATCAGCAGAACCTTGGCAGAGCCCAAATACATAATCTAAAATTAAATTGGAAAGCTTCAGGCATAATTTGCCTTCTAAGTTTGCCATATTTTTTCTAAATATCACAGTGCACCATTCCATATGTATCTCCCTAGATTAGCAACCTCGCATTTATAGTGTACAAAGGCCTCCGTCTCCCTTCTCTACCTTCTTATTTCCATAGCCCTCCACTGACAGCTCTCTGCCCACTATCCCTCTGCCTAGGGCTTACAGGCTCAGTCAAAGGGAGAAGATGTGCCCTCTCTTCTAAACAACCAGTGATTTTAAGTCTTCTCATCTTGAAGCCTGCAAGTCCAGGATCAGCAGCCTCATTATTTTACATGAATCTCTGACAAAGAGATAAGGGAGACACTGGGACCAGATCCCTCACTTATGAGCTGTCAGTTTTCAATAGCTGAAGTTACCCAGCCCATGATTATGGTAATTAGCAATTCACAAAAGCAAATGTAACTTTAATGAAAATCTAGCCCAATTTTTAAAATCCTGAACCAAGGATATGCTTATTGATTTTTAGAGAAAGAAGGGAGAAAGAGAGAGAAAAAGAAACATCAATGTGAGAGAAAAACATTGACAAATGGGCATGCTCCAACTGGGGATTGAACCTACAATCAAGATCTAGGTATATACCCTAACCAAGAATTGAACCTACAAACTTTTGATTTATGGGAGGATGCTCCAAGAAGCTGGGCCACCCAGCCAGACTAACCCAACTTTTTAACAAGTGTTTAAACTTGTTCTTTAAATTATCAAAGATCTGTCTTACAATGTAAGTTTGATACCTCCTATCACGCAATTAAAAATTTCTGTACTTTACATTTTCTATATTTGTGAAAAGAAATTATTAGAAACTAAAAGATATTATTAAAATAATGGGGGGAAAGGCAAAATAATATAACCAAAAGGCATTAAATACATATAGCAGAAGTTCTAAGAAAAATCATAAAATCAACAGTTACTATTTTCTTGGTTTTAAGTTTTGATTAAGTCTCAAAAATATATTTAATGGAGATGTTAGCATTGCCTTAACATGATTAAGAGTTGGTAAGTTCTGAGCCTAATTATATCTAATCTCTCTCTCTAAGTATCATTAAATTGTAATTACAGGACTTCTGGCCAAGATGGAGGTGTAGGTAGATATATTGTGCCTCCTCACACAACCAAAGGAAGGGCAATGCCAAATTTAAAAACAAAAACAAACCAGAACTGCCAGAAAATCAAACTGTATGGAAGACCAACAACCAAGGAGTTAAAGAAGAAACATTCATTCAGACTGGCATGCCAAGACAAAAAAAAAAAAAAAATGGCCCAGATGAAAGAACTGATCAAAGCTCCAGAAAAAAATACAACTAAACGATGAAGAGATAGCCCACCTATCAATGCACAGTTCAAAACACTCGTAATCAGGATGCTCACAGAAATGGTTGAGTATGGTCGCAAAATAGAGAAAAAAGTGAAGGCTATGAAAACTGAAATAAAGAAAAATGCATGGGGAACCAACAGTGACAGGAAGGAAAACAGGACTCAAATCAACAGTTTGAAGCAGATGGAAGAAATAAGCATTAACCAGAACAGAATGAAGAAACAAGAATTCAAAAAAATGAGTGGCTTAGGAACCTCCATGACAACTTTAAACATTCCAACATCCAAATCATAGGGGGTACCAGAAGGAGAAGACAAAGAACAAGACATTGAAAACTTATTTGAAAAAAGAATGAAGGAGAACTTCCCCAACCTGGTAGAGGAAATAGACTTCCAAGAAGTCTAGGAAGCTCAGAGAGTCTGGAGGAAGTTGGACCCAAGGAAGCACACACCAAAGCGCATCATAATTACATTACCCAAGATTAAAGACAAGGAGAGAATCTTAAAAGCAGCAAGAGAAAAGGAGACAGTAGCCTATAAAGGAGTGCCCATAAGACTGTCAGCTGATTTTTCAAAAGAAACCTTACAGGCAAGAAGGGGCTGGAAAGAAGTATTTGAAGTCATGAAAGGCAAGGACCTGAATCCAAGATTACTCTATCCAGCAAAGCTATCATTTAGAGTGGAAGGGCAAAGTGCTTCTCAGATAAGATCAAGTCCAAGGAGCTCATCATCATCAAGCCCTTATTATATGAAGTGTTAAAGGGACTTATCCAAGAAAAAAAAAGATCAAAAATAGGAATGGTAAAATGACAACAAACTTACAACCAACAACACCCGAACCTAGAAAAACAAAAACAAAAACAAACTAAGCAAACAACTAGAACAGGAACAGAATCACAGAAATGGAAATCACATGGAGAGTTACCAGTGGGGAGGGGGAGGGTGGAGAACAGGGAAAAGTTACAGGTAATAAGAAGCCTAAATGGTCTACAAAATAGACAGGGGAGGTTAAGAATAGTATAGGAAATGTAGAAGCCAAAGAACTTA
>VMDR010025033.1:0-14702 GCA_007922815.1 Macrotus californicus | reverse complement strand
ATCAGAGGCTCTGGGGCTTCGTTTCCCCGAGCTGGAACTCTGGGTTGCGGGGTCTGTCTCGCTCTCCAGTTGTTCCTCCCGGTTTATCCGCACAAGGGAGTGGGACTCCCGGTCCGCAGCCGCCAACTCTCCTGCTTTCTGCGCCCTTCCCCGGTCCGCAGCCGCCAGCTCTCCCAGCCAGCCGCGCCTTTTCCCGGTCCGCCAGCCGCCGCCCCACGTGAGTCCTCTCCGGCCCGTCTCGCCCCTCCTACCTGTCTGGATGAAAGTTTCTCCTTTAGTTCCTTGGTTGTCGGACTTCCATACAGTTCGATTTTCTGTCAGTTCTGGTTGTTTTTTGTTTTAAAATTTGTTGTTGTCCTTCTTTTGGTTGTACGAGGAGGCACAGTGTGTCTACCTATGCCTCCATCTTTGATGTGATGTAGTCTTTTTATTGGTGGCCCTCCTTGGGGCAAAAATCCTGGCTCAGTGAACCTGATTGTTTAATCTTATAAGATGCTCCTAAGGCCCTTGATATCTAACAGTGGAATTATTCAGGCCAAGAATATCAAGCCACTAGACAGTCAAAATCCACAACTTTTCTCGAAGTTCTGGACAAGTGACAACCTTGTCCTTATTCTCCCTGGCTCCAGCAGTACTGAGAGCCCTTATTACTGCTCTCCTTTCCTTTCCTCCAACAAATTCCCATAGGCCAACTAAGGCCAGATGTGAAAAGAGGTGGGACACAGATGTGAACATAAATTCTTCCCTCTGTTACAGTGATTGCTTGGCCACAAGTTCCCCCACCCATGTCAAATGCATGGTTCACTCAGAAAAATCAAAGGCACATGGTGTTGACATTGCTCGGTCTCCAGAAATGGAGCTGGGAGTGCAGGTAATATGTTTGGGATGCCCACTCGGGTGGTGTGGCTCAAGGAATGGAGTTGGTTTGCTTGTGTGACTTTATAGGAATTAATGTTGATTTCTAGTCAGAATCTGAACAGAGGGAAACAAGAGAATGCAAGGGTGGGATATAAAGGAAAGTCAAGGAAGGTAACAACACTGATCTGGAGTCAGAAAGATGTGACTTCACCTACTGATTCCATCATAACTGCATAGCTTGAGGTCAGCCACTTGGCATCTTTAGACCAACTTTTCTCAGAGTGGAAAGGATCTGACTGCTGCAAGACTTTATGATTCAGCCTGTCTTCAGAAAAAAATGCTTTGAAATGTTGCAGTATAAATGCCAGTTTGTATATGCCCAATCTGGTTGAACTGGTACTAGACAGATGCACTCTCCAGAAAAGTTATTGGATGTTTCTTACAGGTGCTGTCAGTGTTCCCCTCTCATGGTAGCAGACCTGTTACTGTGCTTGCTTGTGCGGTCCTTCATCCTCAGTTCCCACTCGCAGTGTGATTATCAACTCCTCAACTGGTCTCTCTGCATCTCCCAGTGGCCTCCCAGAAGGCATCTCCCAAGATCATGCTTCCTGGAGCAGCACAGTGATCCTAATGCCACTTTCTGCTACTTTGTCCCTAATTCACCTGATGTTGAGTTCAAAGCAAAGCCTTGGGAGAGAACCAACAAAACAAGGACTTGCCAAGTAACCCAAGCCTTCTCATTTCATCTCAACAGCAAAAAATTAATCCTTGCTTTTTATAGTAGTTATTTTACAGGATACACTCAATTGGTTGTCAAATAACTTTCCCCAGACTGTCTAGCTATATGACAAGAGAAAAATAAAATTGTTTTCAGGATTTTGTTATCAAGAAAATTGGGTTCTTAGTTCTAAAAATGATATGGTTAGAATTAGTGCTAAGACAAACATAATCTTTTTTTTCTCTGATTAGTGCAAATGCCACCCAGTCAACAATAAAAGAATTACACAATCTAGATTTAATGATGATGATGATGACATGATGATGATAATGATGATGATGTAATTCATTGAGCAATTACCATGTATTCTTCTAAGCACGTCACATGTACTAATTTATTTGTCCTCTCCCCAGCCCTATGAAATAGCTACTATTATTATCTTCATTTCATAAATGAGTAAGTTTGGGGTTAAGATAGGTTAAGCAACTTGCTTAAGATAGTACAGCTAGTAAGTGGCAAAGTTATGTTTCTAACAGAGACAGTGGTTCAAGGAAGTTTCTTTGTCTTTGACATATTTATTTTCTTCTGGTATGCACCTAACTATCAAATGTCTATTGAGTTCTTTCTACATGCTAGGCACTCACCTCATAAAGCATTTTGTCTGGCAGAAGAAATACAAATCAAGCAAATGTTTGCACACCTAAGTATTTGTATTGCAATTATAATTAGTGCTATAAAGAAGCAGCTCTGAATGCTTCTTGGAAAAACTATAATGGAGAGAATGAATCTCTGGCACAGGGTTAGGGAGAGCTCCCTGAGAAAGGGATGTTTAAGCTGAAACTTGAAGGACACAAAGGAGGGAAAGAAACATATACCACATCAAGGAACAGCATGTTCAAGGCAAAGGCCCTAAGTTAGGAATTAACTCAGCATTTGGAAGACTAAAAGGATGAGATGGTGGGGTCATATGAAAAGGGGATGACAAAAGAGCAGGGCAGAAAACCAGCTGTGCAGACCTTCATGAGCCAAAATCAATTTTCCTAAGAGCTCTAGGTATTGCTCTTGGTTATTCTCCATCTGCCCCTCCAAATCCACTCTCTACTTTCCTCACTCTGCCCTGAGCCCCACAACGCTGAACTGGGTAGTCTATGTCAATGAGCTCCATTATCCTCTGGCTTCCAGTTGGGTTGAGCCCATGGAAAGCACATGTAAATGATCAGAGGGCAGGCAAGGAAGGAGTGAGGTCTGAATATCTGCTCCCTGCTCCCTCTGTGTGGGTTGCGGCCACCATATTGTTCTACATAAAGACATAGATTTTGTTAGGTAGCACAATTTTTCAACCACAGTAGTGCTTTTCAACCTTTTTTCATTATCATTCCCACTGAGAAATATTTTAAGACATTTTATTCCTCTAATCACTTACCAGTGAAATCTATTTATATGTTGCATGTATGTGTTGATGTACTCTATGTATATCTGTGCTCTCTATATAGAAAAAGAATTTTTCCACACCCCCACTCTCAACCAATTTTCTTCCCCTTGTGAGTGATGTCACCCCCTATTGAGAATGCCTGAGTTATAGCCTCTCCACTGCATTAGCCCTACAGTCTAGGGCTGGTGATGGCTCCACTGTCGCTACCCTGAGCGTGCACCACCATTCCTTGCTGATTTCCCTTACCCCTATCCCAACTTTTGTGAGTAACCCCTGTACTGAACTCCCTGTTTGCCATTTTGGTGAGCCATCTTCTTTCTGCCAGAATGCTGACTGGTAGAGCAGCTGTTAAACATCACTAGGGAGGAGAATGGCACTGCCAGATTTGCACGTTAAAAAATGTTGGAATTGTGTGAGAATGCACTGAAGTGGGGTCAGAGTAGGTGACCAATTCCAAGGCTAATAACATAGGGACAATGGCAGGCAATAGCATTCTAGTTACTGGAGTAGGTTTTCCAATTTTATCCCAATGATTAGTGTCACTACATTAAAACTCATATCTCTGTGTCAATACCAACAGTAATGACCACTTGAAGGAAAATCATTATGAGAGAACCTGCCAATTCCCATTATTATATGTGTTTGTAAAACTTACAAGGAGGCTGAAGAAAGAAGCAGAAGAAATTTTCTCACCATTGAGAGTCACGCCCCAAAAAGAGCAGGTTTAAGCTGTTTATTCCGTCTAGATGCCGAGTCATAAACCAAATGGATTTTCAATCTCTTTAGGGCTCAAAGCCAGTCATAGTAGGAGCCACAATTTACTGAATGTCCCCAGTACTCTATGAAGCACTCTAAATATATAACCTCATTAATCACTCCAAGAGTCCTGCAAGATTTGTCATTTCCCCACTTCGGAGATGAGTAAACCAAGATTCTAATAATCAGGTAACATTCCTAAAGTCAACCATATAGTGTGCAGATGGTGCTTTTCATTATTTAAAAGTTGACTCATTTTATCTACCAAACAATACTGAACTCAACATGATCCTATCTATAAAAAGAACATAGTTGGCAAATAAATATCAGTCCTCATTCCAACTCTATCAGATTGAAAGTGACTGCCTGGAGCACTGCATTAAGAATTCTGAGATGAATCAGGGAAAGTGGGAAATATTGATATAATTGATTAGTGATGTCTTTCACAGATAAGAGAAAGGGAAATGGAGGCATCTATGCCACTTACCTTTCATCTTTCACGGACTTCTGCTACCAAAGAGACATAAAAGTCTAGAGCTCCCACATCATGCTCAGCCCTCCACCCTCACCGGCTGCAGCTCGAATCGACTGTTATCAGGGTGCTAGGTCTACCTGAAAGTGTGGTGTTGTATTTTCAAACAGGATGTTTATTTCTATTAACCCACAACTTGAGCCAATGAGCCCACTGAAATAATGTGTTACCTGCTGAGACAAATTTACTACAAAATGCCTCCTAACTCTCAAAACGTATCATGAGTGAACCAAATTCATGGTGGTCGATGAGTTCCTAAAACATCAGGGCTCAGACTAATTTAACAACAAAATGAGTATACTACAGTACCTACCTCAGAGGCTGATGTAAATGATGAAAGGAGTGGATACAGTGACTACAACCCGGTAAATACTCAATAAACATTAGCTATTATTACTATTATTATTTCTAGTATAATATTTTGATATTCATAATGATGATTATTCAGCTCCTAATGATATTAACAAATATTGGAGCAACTCAGATTATGAAATGTCCTGTCTTCAACCACATTTTCTGGTTTCTTCTTCACAGCTGCCCTTCACAGAGATATATGTATCACTATCCCCATTCCACATATAAGAAAAGTGAAGCTCAAAGAGTTAAAGTGGACTCAAATCTGGTCTCTCTATCACCAGAATCTTTTCTGTTAATTATCACTTGATGGAAAAGTAGGGCATCGCTAACTTATGCAGCCCAACCCCTACTCCTGGAGGTTTATTTCTCCACAGACGCTGGATTTACCAGGATAGACCAAGCAGGGTTCTGAGTTTTGAATGGCCCGTGTTGGTCCTCCGGATTTCTCCTGTCTTTTCCCAGTCTCACGTGGTAGTGGAGAGCAGTGAAAAAGACTGCCGCAGCTCTAACTCTGTCATTGCCCTTTAGTAACTGTGTGAGTTTGAGCAACTAACTGGTTTCTCACTGTCTCAGTTTCCTCATCTCTAGAGAAGAATTAATGGTAATAATGAAAACTACCACTCTCTGGGACTACTTTCTCTGAAGTGGGGCTAGGGGGAGTCCTTTCTGTGCCAGATGCATGTTTTTCCCTGTTTTTCCCTCCCTGATTGCCACTATCTCTCCAACTTTAGCTCCTACCAACCACCGGCCCCCCAGAGCCCCACATCCATTCTGCCCACGGCCGCTGAGGGCTCATATTCAATCTGCTTTTGTGGTGCCCTGTCCCATCCTGTCAGTGAGGTGGAAAGTTTGGAATGACCACAACAGTCATGCAACAATTTTCTAGCCTCCCAGTTACATTTTTCACCTTTTTTGTTTATTCCACAACCTTGGAGATTTTTGGTTTCCAGCTCCTGCCTTGGTCCCTCCCACCTCAGTACCTTCCAGTCCATACTCTTCTTTCCCTCCTGCCCCCCACATTGGTTTTCCTCTCCTCCTGGTTTGACTATGCCTCACTTCTTGTCTTGCCTGCTTCAACCCTCTCTCACTTCTGCCTTTGTTTCTCCAAGGTGTGGGCACCAAGGACACTGAGCTGGTGGACAGTGAGGGCACTTGGTGGGAGTGGGGCTGGAGTGGGTCACAATTTCTCACATCCATAAAGCTGTGAGCCCCTGGGGGAGTTGGAAAGAGGACTGTGCAAGTGCAGGGTTGGTTCTGTCTTTATTTAAAACTTTGATAATGTGGTCATCACAAAGTATATTTAAATATCATTTATCTAGATAATTTGAGGGTGCTCTCTTAAATTTTGTACCTGTTGAACTTGATGTCTCGTTAGCCTCCCCTTAATCCTCTTGTGCACTACTAGCCTCCTAAACATAAACTGGTGATTGCTCTCTGGGCTTCGGTTCCCCATCTGTAGAATGGGCATTATACATCCTCCCTCCCAAGGTTACTCTTGGGGTTAACTGAGGGGACACATCTGTAAACTCAGCACAGTGTCCAGAGCATTGTCAGCAGCCACAGAAATGTGGTTATTATCATATGCAGAAGTGGAACCAGCATGGCCATATTAACCCTCATACTAAGATTCTCTTCAAAAGACTCCTTCTCAAGCTTTCCTCCTTTCCCCCTCCACCTTCCCCTTGGGGTGCATCACCCCCAAAACCACTGCAGCCACCTAGCAACATGTCGACAGAACTGAAAACTCTCCAAATGAAATTTTCACATTAACTAAAGTCGTCATGCATGTGATGCATATGGCAAAGCCAGAAAAGGTAAACCAAAGAAAAGATGCTCTAACTTTAAACATCACACATTTTTTTCATCTGTATCTTTGAAATGAAAAAAAATACCATTAAAATTAGTGTGTTGAAAATTCATCGAAACTAAAAAACTAATAGCAGTGACAGCAAAAGTGTGGTCTTAAAAGGACCATTAAAAGATCTTACAATGAGCCCTAGCTGGTGTGGCTCAGTGGATTGAGTGCCAGTCTGCAAACCAAAGGGTTGCTGGTTTGATTCCCAGTCTAGGGCACATGTCTGGATTGTAGGCCAGGTCCCCAGTAGGGGGCACATGCAAGGCAACCACACATTGATGTTTCTCTCCTTCTCTCCCTCCCTTCCCCCTCTCTAGTAATAGATAAATAAAATCTTTTTTTAAAAAAGACCTTACAATGAAGACATGGCAGTGAGGTGGAGGGTTTCAGGAAGGGATGGGAAGTGAATCTCAAAACACCTACATCTTCGGAATAGTAAAAGCAGTTTGACTATCAGCTTTCAGTGTAACTTTCTATTATGAGACCTTTAACCCGTTAGTCAGCTGAGATAGTTCTCAACTATTGTTTCCCACTATTTTCCCCACTTGAAGGGAAGTTTAATCCATATGTTTCTGATTCATTTACACCTGAATCATCACAATGTTATACTGAGAAAGCTTTCGAAGAGTCAGAAAAATTCCTATCTTTCTTTCATTTTTTGTTCCACCTCCTCAATTCCCACTTCCCTCACTGTGTGGACATGGACTTTTCCTGTGGCCAGCCATAAATCACCTCCACTCCAGAGGCTGCAGCTGAATCCTCTGCTCCAAGCCCAGGATATTTCTATGGGTTTGCAATTTGGCAAACACAGGTTCTTTCACCCCTATAAAATGGAAATCTAAACATATCTTTTGTAGAAACCCCATACCTATCAACCCCCCTCCTGCTTGCTACCCTCTGCCCTGCCACAGTCATCAGAATGGTATGAAATAAAACAGATGTGCTCAGAAAGGCACTGTGCTCGCTTGTTCCTTCCACCCTACAACCCACAGTACCACTGCCCACTCAGTGACTTTCATGATGCTGGTGAGCAAACACTAGTGTTCAAGAGCTACTCCACTGCTGGTTCCTGCTTCGAGTCCACTGGCTGCCCGTGCCTTGCTTGGGTTGCAGGGTCAAATGACAGCTGCCAAAAAAGTAAAAAAAAGTTCAGCCCCTAAGCTCTTAGAGGAGCTGCTGTAGGAGGGTCAAGGATAGAAAGACATAATAACACATTAAAATGGACATTTTAAAGCCTACAATTTGTGGCAGTCAGAGCTCATTTACTCCGCTAATGTCTTACTTAAAACTAGTTGAATATGTGTGTGTGTGATTGTTTTTTAATCCTATTCTAAAAGATCCTTTAACATATAAACATATCCTTCCAGGAATAAGTTATCAGTTTCATGGTTTGACCATTAAACTGAGAAAAACAAGTCATTTGTAAACCCAATAAATTCATAAGTTCCCAGTTATAAAGTAATCCCTGGGATCCACTCCCAAGCCCCTGGGATGGCTCAGCACAACCAGTTTTTGGTGATCTGGTGATGAAAGATATATTATTGAAATCCAGAAAACCTTGGGAAAAAATGTATAGCAAAACTATCTAAATTGAAATGAAATGCAGATCGCTTGGCTGCCATCAGGAGTTTCTTTCTTCCTTCCTTCCTGTCCGCACCCCCCCCAAACAATTCCATATAAATGTCTTAAGGCTTAGGACACGCAATTAAAAGATTTATATGTAGACTAGAAGCAAAACAATTGCATGGGTTTCAGGGTCTGTGGCATTTTTGAGATAGATTGGAGAGGCTTGTGGAGGACACAGACTGACATATGACCCCTTCCCTCTGTCCCACCAGCCAGCCGTTCTCTGGGTGCCACTCTCAGAACTCATTTTCCCAAGCTGTCTAAGCCTGTCCTGCTCTCCCATATGACTAGAATTACTAGAATGTCCACCATGTACGGTGGTTGGTGAAAGCTACCTTGTCTGAGTGACATTTTTCATTAAGTAACACCATTTGAGGCATGTTTGGGGAAAGAAACCCTATGGGAAAGTCAGATAGCTTAAGAAGACAAAAGAGGCTCTGTCTGGCACAATGATACAGTTATTGTAGGATTTCACACTTTCAGCTCAACTCCAAGTCCTTCTGCAAGCCAGACTTATGATTGCAGTCTGACTGTCCCCCTTCCAACTCA
This sequence comes from Macrotus californicus, assembly GCA_007922815.1. Lineage (NCBI taxonomy): Eukaryota > Metazoa > Chordata > Mammalia > Chiroptera > Phyllostomidae > Macrotus > Macrotus californicus. The sequence continues at coordinate 6,019 of VMDR010025033.1, read as the reverse complement.
AACAGAAAGGTCTCCAGATTCAAGAAGGTTTCACTTACAATCACAGAATTTTGCCTGTGAAAGGGACACAGACTTGTGTCTAATAGCTATGAGAGAAGACGATATTATTCATTAGGATTACCAAGCCAGCAACAAGATCAGTAGTTTCTCTTATAATTGCTTTCCTTTTCTCATCTGCCAGAATTAGAACTTCAAATATCTTAGCTCCTTCTCCCTGGCCATTCCTTTCCTCGACACCAACTGCATTATTAACAGCTCCCCAGAATTTAGTAATGAAACCCCGGTGTGGAGTATATGCCTTCTGAAAGGAGATGTTATTAACGGAGAAATGGACCCTGACTAGTTTGGTGTCTGCAGAAAGAAAAGTCGGATGTGATTCAGTGGACATTTTTTCAGAACGCTCTGTCAATGACAGATGGAAACATATGTTTTTTATAAATTTCTCATTCCAAAACAAAGACTGACAGTAAAGCCCAGGGCTTTGATATTTATATAAATTGTTAAGTGGTTCACTGGGGAAAGAACATTTCAATTAGCATGTCACTGCTCATCATGTGGGCTTCAAGAAAGGCGTTCTGATTAAGCTGGCTGTTTAGCAATACATCAAAAGTTGGGGCTTACCTTAAAGCTATTCTCTTCAAGGCCAATGACGTCACCTGATAATAGCCTGAATTTTCTGAGTTTTTATTTAAAATCAAATTACACATTCAAGATCCTACTTTAAATCTCATCAATTAAACAAACCACTTATTTTAGTTCAATAGACATTGGCTAAGCAACTGCTAGATGGAGGGCCTCTGGCTAAGGGGTGTAAAGAAGTGCCATGAGTAAGGCCCGTCTTCTCAAAGGCTGTGATTTGGAATGATTCTTAGGTAAATGATATTGCTTACCAAATATTCAAGTCTATTTCTGGTTATTAGTTTTTATGGGGGAAGAAGAAATGAGCAATTGTCAAAACCAGTTGAAAATAAACTTTGCTTTTGTTTGTGGCTTTATAAAACTACAATGCAACATCTTCAAATAAAATATTTTCTTTTTCAGAACCTCTTCTCATTCATCTTTTTAAGCTGAGAATACGTTTATAAACTATAGAAGAAGCAATAACCCATCACTCAAAAGTCATGCTTTTAGCTGTGTTTTCCCCCTCTCCTTTTATGTACTCTGCTGCCGCCCTTAGGACAACATTATAAGTTATGAAGTTTTCAGTTGGGCTTTTTTTTTTATGTGTCACTCTTTGCATCTCATTAGCTCATGCAGACATCCTTAAAATTGACGGTCCAATTTTGTGCAATTTAATCTAGGGGAACATGCCAAGCTCTACCAGCCTGAAGAGTCCAGGAAAGACAAGGACACCAAATTCGTTCTTCTTATCTACCCAATTTAGTAGCCATTTGTCACCGTCAATTAGTTGAGTGTGAAACAAATTACCCATGGCTTGAGCTAGGGAACAAAGTCTGAATGACAGCAAAAAAGAAAACAATCGGTTCGTGTGGGAAATGTGAGGTAAGTAGGTGGTATGGTTAGAAGACACAGGGCAAGTCTACACCAAAAATATCTCTGACTCATGTCTGAAATTCTGCCATTGTAATTCATCTCTTTGTGCTAAACATCACTTTCTTCCTAGAGTTGTTTTTAAAATATCCACAGTCCAACAAAGGGTAACAAAATAAGTCCCTGATTCAACCAACATATGTTTATTGAACCTTTTCTATAAATCAAGCTTGACATTTCAAAAAAATAAGATATCGTCATTGCCTACAAAGAGCTCACCATCTACCTCTACACAAGCAGTTTCATACTTTAAAATACACTCCCTTGATACATCACCCCTTTAATTACTGCTTTCCTCACTCCTATTTCTTACTCAAGTTTATTAAAAGTAGAATTTACTTTCACTAACTCTATTCCCATACACTCCATTAATTCCTCACTTCCAGGCTCCTGTCCCCACCAGTCCTATGAATAAAGTCACCTAGGACTTCCTCTCAACCAAGTTCAAAAGTCCCTTTTTTTTTGTTCATGTTTTATGTAACTTTTCTAGAGAAGTTGACTTTTTCCAAACACTTCTTTCTTGGAACTCTATTCTCTTAATCATTTATACTAATTCTTCTTTCTCTTCCTTCCTTTTAAACATTGGTGGACTTTAGGGTTCAGTCCTTTGGCCTTTGGCCTTTACCAGTGATTTTCAGCCAGGGGCAATTGTATCCCTTTGGGGACATTGTGCAATTTCTAGAGGCATTTTTGATAGTCACAACTGGATAGAAGGGGATGCTATTGGTCACTGGATAGAGGCCAGGGATACTATTAAACATCCTACAATGCATAGGAAAGTCCCCCAAAACACACAAACAAAAAAAAACTGTTCCATCCAAAATGTCAACAGTGTCAAAACCAAGAAAACCTGTTGTACATTACCTCTGAGTAAAATCACTCACACACATGGCTTATACTACTCACTCCTATGCAGATATTACTGGAATCATTGTTTAAAAACAGGATGAAGTAAACAGAAGCCTAGAGTTATCATATGGGTCCATACTCCATGGACCATAGTCATCTGCACCTGTGGGTCCCACAGAACCTGGAATTGAAATGGGCCTCACTGAGCTCCTCTTTTTCTCTCACAAAACAACTCTTATTTGATGACAGCATCCTGTCTCCCAGATTTGAACCCTGGGAGTTAGCCTCAATTTTTTCCTTCCTCACCACTAAGCCCTTCTTATTTTATGTTCTAAAGAAATCTTAAAGCCATCCTATCATTACCATCTCCATGACCACTGCCTCAATTCAGACCCTCCTCTTTACCAGTTATACCCCAAATAGACTTAGAACTGACCTTCTCTCTGCAGACTCACATTCTTGAAGACTGTCTTTTTTAAAAAAATTTATTTTTCAATTACAGTTGACATACAATATTATATTACTTTCAGGTGTATATCCCAGTGATTAGATATTAAATTACTAAGTGATTATTTCAGTAAATCTCATACCCATCTGACACCATACATAGTTGTTAGAATATTATTGACTATATTCCCTATGCTGTATCTTACACCCTTATGACTATTTTGTAACTACCAATTTGTACTTCTTAATCCTTTCACCTTTTTCAGCCCCACAACCACCTCCTATCTGGCAACCATCAAATATTTTCTGTGTCTAAGACTGTGTTTCTGTTCTGCTTGTTCATTTATTTTTTTATGCAATTGTTGAGAAATATATATTTATGGTCATTTTATTGTTCACTTTCTATCCTTTTTCTCCTTTTTTTAAAAAAAAATATTCATCCGTGGGTATGCTTTTTTTATTTTAGAAAGAGAGGAAGGGGAGAGAGAGCAAGAGAAAGAGAAAGACAGAAACAAAGAAACATCAATGTGAGAGAGAAGCATCATCAGTTGCCTTCTATAGATGCCCCAGCCAGAGATCAGGGATTAAACCCATAATTTAGGTATGTGCCTTGACCAGGAATCAGACCCACAACTTTTGGTGTATGGAAGATGCTCCAAGCAATTGAGCCACTCAGCCAGGGCTCTTTTTCTTCTTGAAGAAGACTCTTTAACATTTCATGTAATAATGGTTTTGTGGTAATGAACTCCTTTAGTTTTTAATTTTTTTTCTTGCCTGGAAATCTCTTCATCTGTTCTTGATTCTAAATGATAGTTTTGCTAGGTAGAGTAATCATGGTTGCATGTCTTGCTTTTCATCACTTTGAATATTTCATGCCAATCCCTTCTGGCCTGCAAAGTTTTAGGGACAATATTATAGGAGCTCCCATGTAGGTAACTAAATGCAGTTCTCTTGCTTTTTTAAGATTCTCTCTTTTTCATTAACATTTTGGATTTTACTTAAGTGTCTTGATGTCAGCCTCTTTGGGTTTGTTTTGTTTGGGACTCTGTGCTTCCTGGACTTATATGTCTATTTCCTTCACCATGTTAGGGAACTTCTCTGTCATTATTTTTTCAAATAGGTTTTTGATTTCTTGCTCTTTTATTTCTCTTTCTAGCACCCCTCTGATATGAATGTTTGTGTGCTTGAAGTTGTCCCAGTGGCTCCTTATGCTATCCTCATTTTTTTTGGAATTTTTTCTTTTTACTGTTCTGATTGGGTGTTTTTACTTCCTTATATTCCAATTTGCTTATTGATTCTCAGCTTCATCTACTTTACTGTTGTTTCTGTGTAGATTATTCTTTATTTCAGTTACTATATCATTTATTTCTGACTGGTTCTTTTTTATGGTTCCTATGTCCTTTTTTATGCTGTTGAATTTCTCTTTAAGTTCTTCTACTCTTCCCCTAAGTTCATTGAGCATGTTTTTTTTAAAAAAATTTATTGTTATCTATTACAGTTGACCCAGTTATTACCCCTTTGCCCTCCTCTGTCCAGCCCACAGTCAATCTCCACACTGTTGTCCATGTCCATGGATTATTCATACATGTTCTTTCACTAGTCCCTTACCCTTCTTTCCATCATTGTCCCCCTCCCTTATTTACCATCCTTATAACCAGTGTTTTGAACTTTGAATTTAGGAGAATGTTTGTCTCCACTGTTTAGTTCTTTTTCTGGAGTTTTGTTCTGGTCTTTCATTTGAGACATGCTTCTTTTTCTCCTGATTTTGGCAGCCTCCTTGTGTTTGTTTCTATGTATTAGGTAGAGCTTCTGAGTCTCCCAGGCTTGATAGAGTGGCGTAAAATGGTAAGTGTCATATAGGGTCCGGTGGCACAACTGCTCCATTCATTCAAGCTGCACCTCCCCCTGACTGTGTGGGCTATGTACATCCTCCTCTTGTAGTTGAGCCTTGATTGCTGTTGGCACATCAATGGGAAGGATTTATCCCAGGATGATTCATTACAAGGACTGACTGTGACCACCATGGAGGATCAGCTGTATAGCAGCCCATCCCACAGGGCAGGACTTACTTCAGCAGGGCTCTACTGCCCACTGTGTCTACCCCCTAAATGTGTCTCTTGTGAAGGTGGTTGGGTGGTGCTTTGATATGGTCTGACACTTTCCACTGGGTGCAGTAGCTCCAGGGACTTCCAGAAGGTTCAGGCCGAGGTGAGCCACTTCCTGTGTTCTGCCCAGGGCGACTCAGGATGAGCTACAAAGCAATTGCAGATGGCTGCTACTTGTGCTGGGCTTAGAGGTACCCAGGAGATCCCAATCTATGAACCAAGACCAGCTGCTCCTGTTGCCGGCCCGGGACATTTAGCAAAAAGTATGGAGTACACAGAGGCCAGATGCTGCTTTTTTGAGAGATTTTAGGAAGGTCTAAAGCATGAGCCAAGATAAGACATTTGTATGGAAAAGTCACTTGAAACTTGAGTGTGTCCTTAAGTTGTGTGGGGCAGTGTCTCAGGGAATCACTGTGATAGCCAGGTTGATGAAGATATGGTGCCCGCCTTGCTAGATCTGTGGAGGAAGGTCTCAGGAAAGCCTCAGGTCTCTGCCTGCATTTCTGTCTGGGAGAAAGCTGTTCTTCCTGCCCTGGCCCTATTTCGAGTACCTTTTGAGCTGCAGCCTCAGTGCTGGAACTCACAGTGAGTCTGAGTAAGTCCATGTGTAGGCCCTTTAAGAGGAACTGCCTGGGATGCCAGCAGCCCTCCATGTCACTAAGTCACAATCCCCCTGGTTTTTATAACCAGAAGTTCTTGGGACTTTTCTTCCTGGCACTGTAACCCTAGACGGGGGTCTTGGTGTGGAGTTGGGATGCCTCATTCCTGAGGAGGGACCTCTGCACCCAATATATCCCTCCTGATTTTTATCTGCCACTCTTGGTTGTGGGACGAGCCCATTCTTCATCTCTGCTCTTCTTACCAGTTTCAATGTGACTTCCTCTTTATGTCCTCAGTTGTAAGATTTTCATTCAGTTAGATTTCATTGGTTCTGAATGATGGTTATATCATTTTGTTGTAATTTTGATGTGGTCATAGGTGGATGCAAGAACCACATTTACCTATGACACCATCATGACCAGAAGCCCTGCAGACCATCCATGAAATACCTGACTGAAAAGATTTCC
>VMDR010025032.1:0-14703 GCA_007922815.1 Macrotus californicus | reverse complement strand
AATGATGCAATGAGGGAAAAAAAAAGTTTCTGGTGTGTTTTTTATAAATTTGTGTTTTACTCATCACATAAGCCATACCTGTATATACAATCCTAACTTGACTGTTTTTCATCAGGTTCTTGTTTAGAAGTTTATGAGATTTACTGATTGCTGAGGAGCCCACATTTTTTCATGGTTAATTCTGTTTGGTCATTAAAATGAGTAAAATAACCAGATGTGATTTTGGTGATCAAATTGGATTGACTGTTCAGTGATCCAATTGATTGTTTGGCAATTGTTTGTTATTATGTATTAAAAAATCAAAATCAATCAAGCAGAAAAAAGTCCACACAGATCCATGTAGAGACAGAAGCTCCGTGGGATGCAGACTTAGAAGGGGGTGACACAGGATGTCAAGGACCCCCGCTTGCTGTTCCTCTAACGCTGTCCAGGACTTGCTGGTCTCCAACAGCACCTCGCCTGGCCACACAGACAAGGTAGTCTTTCCTTTGTGAAGAGCTACGTCACCCGGCATGAAGTAAACCTGCTTAATTAGAGTCTAGATCAGTGGGCCCCTGTGGGGTCCTGGTCGAAGCCCTGGGCACGGTCCGCCCTGTGCCATGGGCACTTGGTTTGTTGCCATCCATGGGTCAGTTTAAATCAAAGTCTAGGCATTGCCAGGAGGAGGCTTCTCTAAGAAAGTTAGCGTAAGAAGGGGTTCAACGTTGGGACCTGTATAAAGCTTAACAACGTGCTTCCAGGGGCTGGGTTGGAGAAACAATCAGTGGTAGAAATGTAGACCTCTCAGGCCTTGTCACAGCCTTTCCTGAGCACTCAAAAGAAAAAAGCCCAAATATTATATTTAGTTCCTGGAAAAAAAATTCTCTCCAGAAAATATCTGAAATAACAGATTGATTAAAAAAAATAAATATACTTAGTTAACCTATATTTGTTTATTATATGCTTTTGTTTCTTTGTTTCTTAGCTATCTATTAGAAACCCAGTCCTCCAAACAACAACAAACATCCTTTTCCTCTGTGCCATGAGTTTCTGAGCATCTTCCTTATTTTCTTACCTCGTGGCCTTGGCGTTGGCTGTGTGCTGCCCGGATTGCTCTTCGGCCTCTGTGCATTGCTAGTTCTCCAACCGCTGGAGAGAGTATCTGGTCTGTATTAGCCTCTCTCTGCCCTGTAACCCATTCTATTATTTTTGTTTGTTTCCTTTATGATTCACAATTATACTGATATGGTTTCTCTTCTTGTTTCTTACTCTCTACCTCTGTGTCCCCTTCATGTTGAACAGGGCAGGCACATAGCAGGTGCAGAAGGAGAGTCAGAGGGATGAGTGCTGTCCTTTCACATTTACACATCACATCCATGTCACCAGTAGGCAGCCTATGTCCAGAAGAGACCAATGTCACCCTCTTCTCTGCTGCCCCAGTCATTGGTGTTTGAATACAGTAAAGCAGAAGCATCTTTGTTTTCTCCTTGGCACTATCTGTGCAGGAGTTCTTAACTTAGTCTGGTGTCCTTCGGAAGGAAGAGGTCGGGCAGGGAACACCCGTCCTCTCCAAACTAACCCCAGTGAGAACGCTTCTGAGAGCTCTTCATTGGTAGTGTTCTTTCTAGGCGTGCGAGACAAGGTGGGACAGTGCAGGACAAGGCACCGTCAGCATCACTCCAGTTTAGTTAGACGTAGCAGTTTCTACAATGCGACTGCAGGGTTTTGTTCAATAACAAGCATTCAATCAACCAGCAAAAGAAATCTTAGCAGTGCTCTGAAAGGGAGCAAATAGTTAGCAAACTCTCTTGCCTTATCTCTCGGGCTGAAATGTAGTATCTGTCTGTCCTGGTGCTGTAGAAAGAATTCTGGCTGCAGCCTTGCACCTCCACTCACACTACTACCCATGAACTTCAAGTGGCATGAGTATCTGTACAACAGGGTGAGGGGAAGGCTCATCTCCTCCTGTGTAAGCATTTATCATTTATCTAAATGAAAATCAAAGTTAGTGATTCTCCTAGAATATCACATCGACAAGTTTTATTATTTTCTTCTGGATAATCTAAAAGAATAAAGTAGAAAAATAAAATACATTTTAAAAGTATCATATAGAACCTCCCCCCTCCACCATCCCCCAAAGAAAACCCCAGTATGTGTACCGACGTTACTGTTCTTGGTCTTTCTGCTGATTAAAAAACAGTGGAAATAGATCTTGCCTTACAACTCACGCATGCTTTGAACAGATCTGTGGGTGGAATCCTTAGGAAAAGGTTCCCAGAGAGCCTTTGGGTGATTTTCCATTTATTCTGGGAAGTTCTGGTCTGTGATGTAGTTATCACTTTACATTGTCAACACTTCTATCACAGATCAGTTACCAAACGTGGAAAAATTGTCAGTGGCTTTGAAAGCTAATGCAGGGTGGTAGTAATCATTTAAAGGGCTTATCTATCTGCCTTGAGCAACGCAGAAACTGAGAAAAGGCAAACAGTACAAACGGTGGCCAGGGTATGGGAAATGGGGAGGGGAGCTGGAGGAGGGGTCATGAAAAACATTCCAGTCTGTTTGGGCCCTTCACAAATCCTAAGGAGATAATAGCTCATCCAGTCAAGCCCATTCCTTACTTTCAGGAAGTGCCACACACAGGTAAATGAAGAAATTATTTGAAGAGGGATCATGATGGGTGTGGACTGTTTGTGATTCAGCTTGGAAGAAATGCAGATGCAAGTTTCTTTAGTCTGAGTAGGATTGATTTCCTCTGATGGGGCTCTCTCAGCCTCTGTGATTGTTAGCCTGAGGTTTGCAAAACTGATGGTACAGGTAGATAAAAGCACAGTACCAGTAGCTGAAGGAAATGTGAAATAATTTACCTTGAAGTAACTATTCATTCCTTCATTTACAAGCAAATTGTTTCTTTCTTGACATCCAAAGCATGCAGACAGTAGTCTTTAAACTTTTAGAATTCTGTAAGATGCTCCCCGCCCCTTCTTTTTTGTCTCTAGAGGATCCAAATATATTTGTTTTTTTTAAGCCTAAAAATATGTTATTTTAAAGAGACTCTGAAATTTAAAATGGAGAAGGGAAAAAATCTGTGACTGTACATAACTTTTTTTTTTCAGAGTTAGATATAAACGTTTATCACAATAAAACTTGAAGAGTACTCCCTCACTTGCAGGTTGGTTTGCTAGATTTGCAGACTGTGTTTTATTCTCTTTCAAATATATTCAAAGAGATGGCAGTGAGGAAAATCAGGTGTTAAACAGTGACAATAATGAAATACCGTGGCTCTATTCCACTAAAAATTCATGGTGAATGAAGATATATTAGGTGGCTCCCAAATGAACCTGTTTGCTCCTAAAAATAATGTAGTTAGCAGGGTTAACCTGGAAGAGAATCATAGGGTGCACAGTGACACCATCTTCACACAGTGCGAGAATCCTTTAAGAGTTACCATATTGGAGTCGGTGTCAGCAAAGGGGAAACTCTCAAGCTAAGCTCTGGGTTAGCCTGGGCTGCTTGCTCCATGCCAGGGTAAGCTGAAATGGAAAGATGTGAGGAATGAAGAAGTTTAATTGTGGTTCGGGACTATTCTGCTAGGAGATTCCGGTAGAAGATTAAGGGGCTTAGCCAGAACAGCATTCTAGGTATTGTGTGGACAGTTAGAAAATCTAGACCAGCTCGAAGCTTTGGGATTCTGAACAGATGTGTGGAGGTGGCAGTGGCAAAGTATGGAATTCAGACTGGATTGAAAGCCATCTGGTCTGGGATCACTTGAATTAATCATCCTCATTTAAAATATGCTGATAGGTTTACCGAGAGTCTTGGTGACAGGCCTCAGGGGAAAAGTGAGGAACCAGGAGGTCTTACCTACTGGTTATGTATGTATGTTTGTCTATATGTCTGTCAATATATATGTATGTATTTGACAGGGGTGTTGTGGGTAGGTTGTTTGAAGTATCTTGTGAAATGAAACCCCAAAAGTGAAAAATCAAGACTACTAACATGGTACCTAGAAAATATAGTAGATGCTTAATAAGTACATCTTGAACAAAGTTTTGGGAATAAAAGACATTAAGCATATAAACGTTTCAAAACCTCAGCTCCTCTACTGTGTGTGTATGTGTGTGTAAAATCTAATTAGAGAGCAAGAGTAAGAACTTTAATAACTACGTTTTATAAACTAAAAGCAGAGTTCTGCCACCTTTTCACGCTGTAAGTCCTGGAGAACTGGAAGTTAAAAGGAAATGGCATAGGAACTAGGATCATTAATTTCAGTCAGTGCTTGGTGGCTGATGATTTATAGCTTTAATATAAATGAAGAGTTAATTCTCAAGAGATGGCATTCTTTTAATATTTTTATCTCCCAAGATAAAAGAGACACAGATTTGGCGTAAAAAAGAATTTGAGTCCATGAATTTTACAACCCTGAAATGTGTGACTTAGAAAACTGTGTAAATTACTAGAATTTGTGGGCTTGCTCTTGCTTACTTTAATTATAGAGATTCACCTTTCTAAAGAGATCTATTCACATTTCCAAAAAGTGTGTGAGATCCCTTGGATTCAAATCAGCAGTAAAAGCCACGTGCTTTGCCTGAGATTCAAACAGCCGTTGTTATTATTATTATTGTTGTTGTTGTTGTTGTTGTAATTTACACTCATCCAAATAAGGCTCTTTTTAAAACAATTTGGGTCTAACCAAATTACAGATTTTAAAAACACTATTTTTGAATTTAAGAAACCTAGTTAAAGTTTGACATTTTTCTGGCTAATCTTTTTCCTTGATCCAACTCTCCCTGAATGCTAGCGTGGAGTTGAAAGCTGTTCCTAAGATTTGCTTTCAACTCTCAGCCATGCTTCCCACCAGAGACCTTATGGTCCTAAATCGTTGGGATTCAAAAATCTCCTCACCCATCTCTATTACTGATTTCCTCTTTCTGTAACTAAAAGAATTGCTGTGAGTGAGGTGGAAAGAGAAGGGAAAGCTTGCTCTGCTCCTTTCTATCCTCATGTTTGTGGCACAGAAGCAGAAGGAGGAAGAAATACCTCCATCTGGCTAATTCTGTTATCTCCCTAGTCAGGGTGCTTTCCATGCTGGAACTCAAGGACGGGGCTGGACAGTTAGTTTCTCGATTCCTCTTGCTGGGCTGAGACACGGTTGTAACGTGGAGGCCGTTGGAGATTTAGTACGTTTAGCTTCTCTATTTAGTGTTAGTGTCTGCTTTAGCTTTGAGTATCTTAGCAAAAAAAAAAAAAAAAAAAGGTGAGAAATTATCTTCTTCAAGGGCCTGAATATTTGATAATGAGATGTTTGAACAAAACCTAAGTAAAGTTTTTCAGCAGAGACAAGTGAACTTGATTACAGTTGACCTCTCAAGATTAACAAATGGTTGTGCTGTTGAAGCACCAGATGCCCTGGTGTGGAAATGTCCTTGTTTGGCACATGAGACCTTCAGTGATCTCCACCAGTTAGGGGTTTCTCTCTGAAAGCTACAACCAGATGAATATTTGTTTTTCAAATCCAAGAGTCGTCAACGCAACTGGAGCTCAAGCTTGCCTTCCCAACTTTATAGACACAAGGTAGGTATCTGGTAAGTTCTGTCCTGTTTGAGGAGCCATCTTTTAGTCATGCAGCTAAATTTCAGTTTTAATTTTGGTGTCTAACTAGATCTGATTAGGGGTGTGTCCCGATTTTAGTTATTCAGCTCACCCTGCTTTCATCTTGGGATTTAAACTTCCATTAGAACAACTACAGTAGGCTTTTGACTTTAATGGGATTTTATGTAATGCTACCAAACAACAATACCTAATGTTTATTTAGTGCTCAAAGTATTTAATGTGTTTTTACTTATTTAATCCTTATAATATCTTGTTAGGAATATTAGAAGTGGGCCTTATTATTTTCATTATGTAGATAAAGAAATGGAGTCACAAAGTAGTTGGGGAGTTTGCGAATGTTCTGAGTTCCAAGTACACTCATGATGATTTTAAAGTCTTCCTGCCTTCCCTTCCCAGGGGCTTTTGTTGCCTTGCTATATACTGCAGATACATTATACAGTGTATAGTTTTACTGTTCTCAGACCCATCAAGTTTAATGGGGTAGTCTGGCGTGGTTCCTAGAGCAGGATCATGTACATGATAAATATTACTTTATAAGAGGATGTGTTTTGGCTTGAATATGGTTTATAATTTTAAAAATACAACAAAAGTTTGCATGTCTTATTTATTTTTGTTTCTCCAGCACCCTGTGTGGTGCCTGGCACATAGTAGGCACTCAATAAATGTTGATTAAACAGATGAAAACATCTTATTAAAAAGTAGCATGATAAAGAACAGAAGATTATTAAGACAACAAATAAAAGGAAGTACTACTTCACTCAGCAGGAAGTGCTTAAATAGGACACCTACCTCCAAATAAATCCCTTGGTTCATGTTGAGGATCAACCACTGATCTGGGTGGAATGTAGCTCCAGCCAAGTGTTTTGACTTACAGAGTTATTGATCTTTAGAGCTGAAAGGGCCATTTGAAATCATGTAAGACTTCTCCTTTAAAAAACTTTTTTAAATAGAGCTAGAAATCGAGATTGTATTTCATTTTGCCTTCAGGAAACAGAAATTACCGCACTGATAAATTTACTTTTGGATTGCTTCATTGAGTTATCTGGGAGGCATATATATATATATATTTGTGTGGAAGAATTTGCAAGACTGAGGTACACACAGAAAGTTTAAATGACCCTTGGGTATCCCATAGAGAATCCATAACATAATCCAGAGGAGTCATATTTCATGGCTACTCCATAGCAAATGGACACCAGCGTCAGAATCACCTCTTTCCGAACACCATGGCTTTTATATTACAGAACATCTCCAACTGTTCAAAGTACATGGTTAAATTCTCAAAAGCCCTCGGTAATTAATATAACTATATAATTTTAATTTTTAAGGAATCAATTTAATTTTTAATTACAGACGATATGCAATGTTATATTAGTTTCAGGTGTATACCATATTGATTTGACATTTATATACTTTACGAAGCAGTCTCTCCAATGAGCCTGGTACCCCTCTGACACTATCTGTAGTTGTTACAATATTATTGACTATATTCCCTCTGCTGTGCTTTACATCACCATGACTATTTTGATAACTGGCAAATTTTAAATTTATTTATTCCTTTAATGATATACACAAGAAGTTTTACCAAATTTTTAGTATTACAAAAGCTACCGTGAACATGTTTAAACCATATATGTTTGTACACATTTGTTGTCATTTCTGTAGAAAAGACTTTTAAAAATGCAATGTACATTTTAAAGTTTGATAGGAATTGCCAAAATACCCCACAAAGTAGTTGTACTTTATATACTCCTAACCAACAGTGTAGCAGCATTTCCTATTTCCACACCATTTTTAATTGGACTGTATTTTAATCTGGCACCACCACCCACAAAATGATGCAAAGCAAAAATTCTCAGAGGCATTCTAGCTGCTGCTCCCTTATATCCAGTCACTAATAAATCCTGTCAGTTCTAATTCCATGCCTTTTGAATTTACCTGAATTGTTGTCTTATACTCCTAACTGTTCCTCCATGCTTTCTATCCTTCCCTTAATAAATTTTCCACACTTAAGCTTTCTAACATGTAACCTCAATGTTTCTCTTCTTCTTAGCTCCTTTTAATTGCTCCCCATTGCCCCCGTAATAAAGTACGATGTCCTTCTCAGAACCTTCCATCTTCTGGCTTCTGCCCGTCATGCCAGCCTCACATTCTTAGGGCACGCCCGTGCTCCACTCTGCCTGGCAAGCTAGCCTCACCATGGCTGGGGTGACCTCCTCTGAGAAGCTTTTTATGTGCCTGTAATTTTTTTCCTTTTTGTTGAATTTATTGGGGGTGACACTGGGTAACAAAATTGTACAGGTTTCAGGTACACAACTCCACAACACATCATCTGTACACTGTATTGTGTGTTCACCACCCCAAGTCAAGTGTCCTTCCATCACCATTTGTCCCCTTTTTATTCCCCTTCACCTCCCCTTCCCCGCCTCCCCCCAGCAGTCACCGCACTGTCGTCTGTGTCCATGAGGCTTTTTCCTTTTTGTTTTCCTTTTTGCTCAATCCCTCCACACCCTCCACTCAGCTCCAACCCCTCCCAATAGCTGTCAGCCTGCTCTCTATCTATGAGTCTGTCTTTATTTTGCTTGTTTAGTTCATTTTGTTCATTAGATTCCACGTATAATTTAAATTGCATGCTCCTCCTCAGAGAAACAGTTTCCTACCCGCAGTGGAAAGTGATATTTGTGATTTTTCACTTCATAAATGAAAATAACATGGCTTTCAATAATCCATTTATTCCCTCAAGGAATATTTATTGAGGGCCTAATATGTGTCAAACATAGTTAACTCAAGGTACACTGAATGCACAAGTAGAAAAGCAAACTGATTCATGGCACCAGAGGAGAGGTGTCAAAATTAGACAGACCAGTTCAGGGAAGCCTTCCTAGAATAGGTTATCATTGAGCTGAATATTGAAGAACAAATAGGAATTATTGAAAAAGGCAAAGGGGTGGGTGATATAAGCAGAATACAGAGCATTTGGTAAAGCCAGTACTCAGGTACCTCCCTCCCTCGCATAGCTTCAAGAACTCTGAGGAGGTTGGACAGACGTATAGGGGATGGCACCTGAGAGGTAAAAGGATGCCAGGTCACCAAGGCCCTCGTGTTCGATTGAGTAATTGAAACTTCATTGTAACAGTTGTCGAGGGCCATTTAGGTAGAAAGATGAGAGGCTTTAATTTTCCATAAAAAGAGTCTTAGAGTATGGGATGGAGAATATAGAAAGTTAGGTAACAGATAATAGGGCAAGGGTTGGATGGGGGTTCAGATGGTCTGAAGGAAGGAATACTCGCTGTGTAATTAGATAAGAAGTTCAAGTTTTATAGAAGGCAGTGGCAATGTGAGTGAGGAGGAGATTCAATCGAGCGATAGTAAGAAGGTAAACTGGAGATTTTGCTGACTGATTTGGATGAGGGGTCTGAATAAAAGGGGAGACTTAACAGGACTCCCAGTGTTCTGATTTTAGAAACTGGTGGCGTAGTGAACAACTTTTATATTATTCTAAAATCTCACTGGTTCTTTTTTTAACATTCAGCAGTAGAATACTGTTCATTGTTATGCTGAGTATCTGACTAATGTTGAATTTTGTGGTGTTTTTCAGCTTGCCAAAACTTGGTGATTAAAACAACTTATCAATATATCTCCTGTTTCTCAGAATTGGAAGGCTCAGCAGGGCAGTTCTCATGTGGGGTTCAGCGAGATGCATTTGAGGCTAGAACCCTCTGAAGGCCTCTTAACACACATGTCCCGTGCCAGGCTACCATGACTTGTTGGACACATCTCTCTCGAGTCCTCTCATGTGGCTGCCTTGGGTTTCCTCACAGCATGGCATTCTCTGAGTAGTTGGACCTCTTACATGGCGGTCAGCTTTCCCCCCGGAAGTGGGTGTTCCAAGAGATCAGGTGGAAGCTGTAAGTCATCTTACAAATGAATCTTGGAAGTCATCTGGTGCCATATTCTGTTGATCAAAGTAGTTTTAGACCGGCCCAGATTCAACAGCACAAAAGAATAGTCTCCAGTTCGTAAAGGAGGAATGGTTGCCTATACACGGGAGGAAAGAGTTGATGGCAGCCCTCCTTGGAGAAAAGATATATTACAACCACATGTCACAGTTCTTTCTTAAGTGCATCAAGGTGACTCACCTTTTCCCCTTAAATATTTTTTCTGTATCCTGAAGGTAAAAGACCCAGAGAACCGCCTTTCACTTAAAAACATAGGATGTTTTCCAACATTTAATATTTACACAATGTTTATTCTATTTAACATTATAGCCAAGCCTGCTATTTCTAACCCATACAATTTCTATCACTTTTACATTATCACACATAAAAAAAAAACACTTCTTTTATTTAACATTTGTCTAATTGAAAACAGACCTACCTTTTAAGAAGAAAACAAATAATTACAATGTTTACTTTTTCCATTCTTCTCCAAGTCAGGGACGGCCAATGAGCTAAAGCAATGAAAAACACATTTAAAACATTATTAATCTAAATAGAGTATCTCTATAAAAGTCCCTGTTAAAAACTCCTTAAGGTGGGAGTCTAATTCTCTACCTTTCTATTAGGAACAAAAGTCCCATGAACCGTCAGTGGGATACTCCAGTATTCATTTGACAAATATTTACTACAGACCATTATATCTCAGGCATCCTGTTAGGTAGAGAGCAGTTCGTTCTTTTCCAGGAACCTCAGAATATGCTCACTTGGTTAGAACAGATTTTCTTTTTTCAATTTATTTTTTATGGAGGCCTAACATGGTGTTAGGTACTAAATTACCATTATTTGGACCTTCTGTAAACATGATGATGTTAATGTAGCTGTTCCTTATATGTCAGTAGAGTCATATGAGATTGTTTTATGGTGATTTGAAGTTTTCAAAAATGCTTCAAAATAATAAATGAGACATTTCCATTTTCTATGTGTAGTTATTTCTAACAAGCCTACCATTATGCAGAATGAGGGAATTCTTTCTTTACTTCCCTCTAAGTGCTGTTGATATTTATAGTGTTAGTTTTTCCTGCAAATAAACTCCTTGAACAACTAGGCAAACTGTTCACATTTCTCCAGAATGATTCGTAGCCAGGAAAATGGGGTACATTTTAGGAAGAGGATTTTCTTTGCAGGGATTTTGTTCTGATTGAATAACCAGATGGAGAGTCACGGATTTGAAAATGTTTAGCTGAGCAGTTCGGCATTCTCTACTGGGTTCCACAGTAGGATGCCAAATAAAAATCACAATTTAAGCTGTTATGAATTAATGAGAGTCTGCAATACACATACCTACTCATTCGAACCCAGACCTAAATGTGCATGCGTGGTGGACAAATACGTCTGAGGATAAACACAGATCTATAGTGTACAACATTTAACCTCCCATTAGTTAACCATGGTGGAGTTTGGAAAAGTGCTTTCATTATTTAAAAAAAAAAAAAGCACTCTACTTAGAAGCTTAATCCTCTCATAAAAATTGATTGAAATCTGGCAAAAAATAAAATAAATAGTAATCAAATTAACCACATTTTATTTAAAGGGAAAACTATCACGTTTAATGTTTCTGGCATTATTCCTTAAGTGAATTAGTCCTCTTTGGAGTACCTGTTTATTTTTCACATGTGACTATTATAATTTCTTATGCTGTATTGCTGGGATTTATGAATTATTCTGAGTTGTTTTAAAGACAAGGGCCTTCACTTGATGTTGTCATAATGAGCCAGACTGTATATCAGGAGGGAGAACCCGCCTCTCCCTGGGAAAGATTATATGCTTTAGGAAGTCAGCGTTAACGCTCACGGCCTCTGGGATGTCGTTAAGAAATCACTGTTTTAGAGCCCTGCCTTCCATTGCCTAAAGTTGTATGCCAGGTCCCAAAAATCCCTAATGAAGGATGATTTCTACAACGTAAGGAGAACAGGAGGATTTTTTTCCAAGTGGTTGCTTATTCTCTACTGCTGAGGATTTAGCTGTCATGTCTGGGATCTCAGACACCACAGAGCAGATATTTCATGACTCGTATTTCTGAGGACAAATACGACGCTGGATTCAAATCACTTTTGGTTGCATTTTCCATACTTGGATTAAGCAAGAACATTGTGGTTACAATGGGTTTGCTTTAAGAGATAAAGTTTTTCCCACACAAACTATATGCTAGACTCCATATTAGTAGAGTTGGCTATTTTCTGATCATCTAAACAGAGGTAGCTTCAGAATCTATAATCAGTGAAATAGGGACACAGTCAAAAATTTCAAATGCGCACTGTTGCTACAGGCAGCCTCGGCAAGTGGCTAGCCCTACCCCAGGGCTATCCCCATCCTTCAAGTGTTCCAGGAAAACCAGACAGCAGAGAAGCCCCTGTGTCCCTTCACCTTTTATTCTTTAGAACACCAAACATAGAGGCGACCCTTGGAAGAGAGAATAAGTGATAAAAAGTTCAGGCTGTCTGTGGGTTGAAATACCTCTATATGTATTGAAAATGTTCAGATTATTTTATTTTTAAGTATATTTTATTGATTACGTTATTACAGTTGCCCCAATTTTCCCCCTTTGTCCCCCTTGCCTGGTACCCCCCTTCCCTCCATCAATACCCCCCACACTTAGTTCATGTCCATGGGCCGTGCATGTAAGTTCTTTGGCTTCTCCCTTTCCTGTACTATTCTTAACATTCTCCTGTCTATTTTGTGCCTGCCAATTATGTTTCTTAGTCCCTGAAACTTTTCACACATTTTCCCCTTCCCCCTCTCAGATGGTAACCTTCCCAATGATCTACATATATGTGCTTCTGTTCTTGTTCTGGCTGGTTAGTTAGTTAGTTAGTTAGTTAGTTAGTTAGTTAGTTTATTTGTTTTTTAAAGATGCAGTTGCTGATTGTTGTGAATTTGTTGCCTTTTTAATGTTCATAGTTTTGATCTGCTTCTTTTTCTTAAATAAGTCTCTTTAACATTTTCTGTAATAATAGCTTGGTGATAATGAACTCCTTTAGCTTTACCTTGTCTGAGAAGCACTTCATCTGCCCTTCCATTCTAAATGATTGCTTTGCTGGATAGAGTCATCTTCGATTGCAGGTCCTTGCATTTCATCACTTTGAATTCTTCTTGACAGTCCCTTCTTGCCTGCAAAGTTTCTTTTGAGAAATCAGCTGATTGTCTTATGGGTACTCCTTTAAAGGTAACTCTCTGCTTTTCTCTTGCTGCTTTTAAGATTTTCTCTTTATCTTTAATCTTTGGCATTTTAATTTTGATGTGTCTTGGTATGAGCCTCTTTCAGTCCAACTTATTTGGGACTCTCTTTGCTTCCTGAACTTGTATGTCTATTTCCTTCACCAAATTAGGGAAGTTTTCTTTCATTATTTTTTCAAATAAGTTTACAATTTCTTGCTCTCCCTCTTCTCCTTCTGGCATCCCTATGATGCAGATGTTGGCACATTTGGAAGTGTCCCAGAGTCTTCTTATACTATCCTCTTTTTTTTGAATTCTTGTTTCTTCTTTCTGTTCTTGCTGAATGTTTATTTCATCCTTACATTCCAGATCGTTGATTGGAATCCCAGCTTCCTTCCCTTCACTGTTGGTTCTCTGTGAATTTTTCTTTATTTCACTTAGTATACCCTTCATTTCTTCCTTTGTTGTTGCCATACTCAATGAGTTCTTTGAGTATCCTGATCACCAGTATTTTCAACTCTGCATCTGATAAGTTGGCTATCTCTATTTTAATTCTTTTTCTGGAGTTTTGTTCTCTTTTTTCATTTGAGCCATATTTTTTTGTCTCTCCAATTTGGCAGCCTCCCTGTGTTTGTTTCTGTGTATTAGGTAGACCTCTTTGACTATAAAAGGCACCTGTACATTGTGTGGGGCAGAGCCTTAGGTAATCACCAGGGTGGGGCAACCTGATTCACCACTTTGTGGCTCTGTGTCAGGAGAGGGCTTGGAGAAGGGACTATGCCACTGACTGGCTTTGGGGAGTTTGCCTGGCACTTGGCTCATTTCCAGTCACTTCACCTACTCCCCGTATACGACTGGTGACCTTCCAGCTGTTGCCGTGGTGTTGAATCCCAGAGTGGGTGGGTTTCATATGTTTTAAGATCTTGTGGGCCCTTTAAGTGGAGTTGCTTGAAAATCCAACAGTTCTTCTGCCACCTCTACCCCCAGAGATTTTTACAGCCAGAAGTTATGGGGATTTATCTTCCTAATGCTGGAACCCTAGGCTACACAGTCTGACCTGGGGCTGGGATTGCTCACTCCCAAGGTATCACTTCCATTTTTTATCTACCACACATGCATGTGGGAGCACTGATGCCCATTCCACCACCACCTCTCCACACCACACCGCATCTCCTCGCCTTTCCACCCTATCTGCATGTCTCCACCCCTCCTACTCATATGGATGAATGTGGCTTCTTTAAATCCTTGGTTGTTGGACTTCCATACAGTTCAATTTTCTGACAGTTCTCGATGTTATTTGTTTTGAGATTTAGTTGTAATTCATTTTATAGTTGCATGAGGAGGTAAAGTGTGTCTCCCTATGCCTCCATCTTGACTAGAAGTCAAAAATGTTCAGATGGTTATAAAAGTCTAAAATACCATTTTATGCAAACAGTAATTTGACTTGGTTTTTGTCCATCAGTGGCCCCATATAACCTAGGAAATACCTCTATGTGCCAAAATGAAGAAATGAGGCATATTCTACAAGGGCTTGGTTATTATATTATTTAATAATAAAGAATTACTAAATAAATGCCCTTTTTAGATTTAGTTGGAAACAGAACAGATAGTTTTTACAATTCATTCTTTTGGAGGGGTGGCAGCATGGACAGATTAAGGATGTATCCTAAAATATTTAATCTGCAAGTGCCAAGGTAGTTAAATACCTCAACTACATTGGAGCCAATGTTCTAATTACTGTTATCTTCCAAATTCATTGAGTTGGTCCCCACCCAGGTGATCTTTCACACACTAATTTTACTGAATTTCATCACCTATGTTGTCTGCCCTCTCTGCTATCTCTTTTACCTGACCTCTTGGTTATTTTATTTGGCATCTTAAGATAAATATCACTCCACCTGTATCCTTACATAGTTCTGACAAATTTCCTGATAGTATCACACCTACCTCTACTGATATA
>VMDR010025031.1:0-14702 GCA_007922815.1 Macrotus californicus | reverse complement strand
CACTCAGGAAGTTTCTATTGCAACATCTGATAGACGGAAAAGATAAAATATTGTTAGGAAAATCAACATTGTCAAGATTTCTTTCTTCCTTTGTTATTTATTTATAGAGAGAGGAAGGGAGGGAGAAAGAGGTAGAGAAACATTGATGTGCAAGAGAAACATCAATTGGTTGCCTCTTGCACACCCCCAACCAGGCAAGGTAGACATGTGCCCTGACTGGGAACTGAACCAGTGACCTTTTGGTGTGCAGGATGATGCCCAACCCACCATGCTACACCAGTCAGGGCCATTGCCAGGATTTCCTGACATGCCATAGACACTATGGAAACATATTAGCATTAATACAAACTATCACTTTGAGTACTTTATTTATTTATTTATACACTAAATCAACTAAAGAAGGATTTAAGGCACCTTACACAGGAGATTAAAAATAAGTATATAAGCAGGGAAAGCAAAATAAGGGTAGGTAGCTACAGGGACTGTAATATGATAATATAGAAATTAAAGGTTAAGTAGCTAAGTGGCTAAGTTATCTATCACTGTCTTAAAAAGCTACACATGTCATTAAAAATTGTCAATGTAAATCTCACTCATATTTTTCAATCTGGACCACTAAATCTTTTTGGACCCAAGTTTTTTTCCTCTACGATATAAAAATTATATTTGGAATAGATTTCTAAGAAACTCCTTTGTTCTACAGTTCTTGAGTCTGAGTCTAAAAATGCATGTCTGTTCCATCAAGAAGGTGCATTCTTGTTTTTTAAAATATAAATGCGGAATTAAAAATAGCTGCATCACATGCAAGTAAATTATGTGGAATCTTCCCTTGAGGTCCTTGAATTAGATCATACAAATGTCACTGAACTACTGAGTAAATTCCACAGGAATGCATCCTATTTCCTAAAATAAGAATGTACGCTGGGGAGATATGATTCAGGTCAATACAACTAAATAAATGATAACATTTAATTCTTATCTCACAGCCAAGAAGAGAATTGGGTGTTAATCAGCGACACTGACCAGAGGAAAAGGAAAACAGTCTCTGGACCCAGCTAATTAAATTGAACAGATTTCAAATATTAACACCCTGAACTTTAGAGCCACTCGTTCCTCTGTTTCTTAAAGCATTTATTAAGTGTAAGATTAATTTCACAATTTAAGAGGCAGTCACATTTCAATTACATTTTGGCATGTCTTCTGCAAAATTTGCCAAGCTCCAGGGAATTCGCTTTATTTATAGTAAATATGCTCAAACCCAAATCTTATGGCCATTGCCACTCCCCAAGCCCAGAAAGTCCAAGCTAGAGCAACCTTTGTCTTAGAAACATTCTTCCAGTTACGGTTTCACTCTTTTAAATATATTTTAAGGAAAGCCTTCCACAGTAATTTCTCTGTTTCTGGGTCTGGTTTGCCAGTTTCCTTCTATCACATACGAAGAAAAGATTAAGTCACTGATGCTACAGAAGGTAGCTGAGTGGATAGAATGCAAAGTGGCCCCCCAACCCCAATCCTCCAGAAGCCAGGGTAGTTCCCACCCACTCCCCTCCACAAGCAGTTCATTTTGCCTGTGGGTGGTTCCTGATAGAAGGGAAACGAAGGGCAGTACGTTCTTGTTCTGCTTCCCAGGCCCAGCAGGTACCACCCAAGAGGAAGCACCAAGACATTCCCTGGGCAGCTGGGTGCTTCCCCCTTCACTGATCCCTTGGTGCACTAATTAAACTGCCGTAGGCTAGGAGAGGCAGCCTGCATAAAGGAGATAATTTTGTCTTCCCTTGGTAAAGTTTCCCAACTCCAACAAAAGTCTATGAACTGATAGGGCCAATTTTTTACTTTAATCAATAATCTCACTACTACTGAATTCAATTACAAAAAAACTAAAGTATTTGATTGCTTTCTACATGTAAAACACTGTGTTGGGCGCAGCAAGGGCTTTAGAGATGGTACTACCTTAGAGTTGTGTTCCTTTCACAAAGTTTTTTCGCCAAGTCATCATTTTCTATTATTCACATTCCCATTTGACAGACAATACTCAGGAATTAAAAGACTTGCCTACTAGCTATAAATTCTTAGTTTAAAGATTGTTCATTAAAGTCTGCTGCAAAGTATTCTCCCAGGGTGCCATGGTAGGTATGTTCATTCATTACAATATTTACTGAGTGCCAGCTACAAGCAAAACCTGTGCTGGGCACCACTGATGCAGAGAGAACTCTTAGGCTATTCTTAACTACAACAATGATTACTCACAGAAATGACTGATCAAGGTAGTGCTTTTCCAATGATCCTTGCAAACAAGTAGGAATGGGAATAAAATAAAGCACAAATCCTATTTTTTTGGACCTCAATTTTCCTTGCTTTTAAAAATATGGGGTTGAATGATATAATCTCTTTCAACTTTATTATTATATAGCATTTCCAAAGAAGGACAGAACGGAGGCTTTTGCTTGGCAAATATGGTGCCTGGTTTTTCTTCATGAATGATGCCACGGGTTTAGAAGGAGTAGAGCCATTTTGTTTCAAATTACATTAAAACTAGGCCTTGGTTACAGACCCGTCGATACGACTTTCACTTCAGGATGGTGAGAAGCATGAAATAAAGTTACACAGGGTGACCTGGAAGTAAAGAGATCATGTGGTATTTCCACAATAGGTGATATAACACTGTGAAATTGACGACCTTATTTATTTAATAACGTTTATATATTTCCTCTTTAACTCTTTACTAGGTAAAACAATGAAAAGTATAGGATTTGGATTCAGATCCCAGATCTGCACTTGTCTAGCCTGTAAAGGAGAGACTGTTCCATGACGTGACTGGACTTTTGTCACTGGCTGGATTTGTGTCAGAACAGAGGTTGTTTTCTAAAAAAAAACCCTGAGAGACTGTCTAATCCTAACAGATGTTTATTCTGACATAAACCAGCACCTTCCCTTGCCCCCTGCTATGTGCTGGTTCCTGTGACAGGTTGTTACCCTGACCTGGTAGCATCCCTGTACTGATACTCCTGATTATCCTGCCTCCATCATCCCCCGTCCCCTACTGCATAATTCTTTGGTGCCTACCAAGTGGCATGGGGATCTATTTCATCTTGCAACCTCCCAAAATAAGCCTCATATGTAAATTTCCCTTAATAATTTCTATTAATTACCAGACTGTAGCCTCCAGCCTTTCTTTGGTCTCTCCTTGCTCTCTACTTATGGAGGCAGATTTTCAGTCTCCAGGTTTTCCCCCTGATTTGCATGTACTAACATAGCTGTTTTACTTAACTTCTCTCATTATTAGTTTTCTTACCACACATAGCTTGTAGTGTTATTAAGATTAAATGAGACCATATATGAAGAATATATGTTATGTGTTTCTCATATCCACCCTTCTAGTACTCCCAATTTTTGCTTCTCCTGCTGGATAAAATGTTGTGGTGTAGTCAGGGGTGGGTGAACAAAAGGAATGGTGGAACAACAAAAATGAGCATGCTTATGTTCTTGGCATCATGGAACTGCCAGATCAGCTCTGGATATTTTATACTTTGAATTGTAATAAGTGGATGAAATAAAATTTCTGTTGTAAGCCACTGTCTTTGGAGGTTTCTTAAGAGGGAGATGAGCTGAATCCTAACTGGTACAATATTCAGGACTAGTTCAGTGCTGAACACATAGTAGTTAATCCTTGCCTTTTGCTTTTCTAATTAGAGCTTATAATTTCATAAGGCAGACACACATGAAAATGATTAACTATACTAGCCAGTCATTTGTAAGTGTGTAGAAAGGTATGAGCATATATAGGCAGGGTCTGGGAAGGACAGGGAGAAGTGACTGTAGGAACTCACTCAATAGTTCACTCGATTTGTGTATTTAAGTGTATGTAAGTTTTACCACAAAAGAGAAAAAGAGAAAGAGAGCAAGAGAGAGAGAGAGAGACAGAGAGAGAGAGAAGAGAGAGAACTGTTGGGCTTCACAGAGGATCTAACAAACTGCACCCTAAAGTATGAGGGTTTCAACAAGTAGAGAAGGAAAGGGGAAGGAACATTTACCCTGAAAGAGCGGAGGTGTTTAGTAATCACCACTACAGTGCATTTAGGGGCTGGAGGTACTCTATTTATGAAAGTCTAGTGTGTGTGCCGGATGAGAAGATGCTCAGACAGGATCATGAGAGCCACCAGCTACGTATGACTGTGCCACCCTGCAAAAACCCTAGGAGCACCATTCACATAGACTATGAGTGGAATCGTATCCCCTAGAGATACAGAAGGCACTAATTGCATAAACTATATACAGCAGACTCAGTTATGACCAGACTGCATTGATAGTAGACCTTGAAATTTAGACTTTAACCTGATGATGTTAAGGAGTAATGAAGAATTTTCAAGCAGGAGATAGACATGTTTAAGAAAGGTAAACTGGACACCAGCATGGAATACAAACTGAGAGAGACAAACCGGGGATATCCATAGGAAACTGTTGCTCTATTCTGGGTGAAAGATGAGGGCTTGAACTAGAGCAGGGGAAATGAAAGATGGGTGGATTTAAGAGATATTTCAAAGGCAAAATCAACAGGATTAGCTGGCCAACTGGATCTGCACAATAGACAAGAAGGCAGCATTCACGTCCCTGCAATTCCGAATCAGTTGGCCTGGGATGGGCCCCTGGAATCTGCATTTTGACAAGCAAAGTAACCCAAGAAATTCTGTTGAAGATGGTTCACCAGCCATAATTTTCAAAATACTAGGTGGACAGTGATGATAGGCAGACATAGAGAATACGAAGAAAATTTTTAAGGGAAAGGTATTCAATTTTGGAAAAAAGTGCTTGAAGAGATGTAACAATAGGCAGGAAAAATGTAGCTGAAGGTGATAACAAAATCTGGAGGAAGAAATGAAGGCCAAGGATGCCTTCCTTCCTGATTATATTCTTGAAGTCCTGTTTTAAATGTCCAGTGTTCTTTGATGCTGATAAATCCTTAGACAGTCAACCAGACCCAAATCTTTTTTCCATTGCAAGAAAAAACTATATTTTTGAAAAGAAAATAGCAAAGAGAGAAAGAAACAATACTCTTTATTATACCACTGTATGTCCCAAGATGTACACATTTTTTCCTCCCAAATATAAGCCAAAAAAGGGAATAGGACCACTTGTTATCTGTATGATGTCAGAGGGAGAACTAGGTAATGCATAAAAGCAAAAAGGCATTTTACTGGACATCTGTTGTCTTATGTAAAGAGACTATTAGCCAAATGGGTATTGTAGGAATGTTATCTACTGCTCTGTTCTGTTAACCCTTATATATTATTAAACAACAGGAAAAAACTCTCACAGCATGTTTGAATATGTAATTTTGAAATCTTTATTTTCCACTTTTATAAAAAGAAAATAGTATCACTAATGATCTCTCACAAGAATAGGATACTGTACTTATCTTCTGGCCTTAACCAGAAAAGTTTGGGGGAAAAAAACCTTCAAGTAATCTGAAAAAGTCCCCCAAATAGAAGACAATAATGTTAGAAATGTTACAGGCTGCACCAGTTCATAAAGGAAAAAGTTGTTCCTGAAAAAGTAGTTAAAATTTCATGAGTTAACAGATTAGGGTTCTCTCCAGAATCTCAAGTCACTTACTGTATAAGAAAAAAAAATTATGAAAGGAGAGAACTTGCCCTGGCCAGGTGGCTCAGTTGGTTGGAGCGCCATCCTGTACTCCAAAAGGTTGTGGGTTCAAGCCCCCGTCGCAGCACATACCTAGGGTGCAGGATCCATCCCCAGCTGGGGAGTGTGTGGGGGAGACAATCAATCAATATTTCTCTCCTGTTGATGTTTTTTTCTCTCCCCCCCCCCCTTCCTCTCTAAAAAGCAATAAACATACCCTCAGGTGAGAATTAAAAAAAAGAGAGAACTCCTCTATAAAAAGAGTTAAACTTCAGGATACAGATAAAGGACCTTTTTACAAAAAGGCCTCTTTTCTCTTAAATCACAGTTTAAATCGCTGAGCAGTCATTCAGCCTTGAGGATATCACCAATGATAAATGGGAGTAGGCAAGAGGCTACGTAATTACAAAGCTGTGCTCTGTGCTCTTAACCAATGGCACCGGACTCTACAGTTCTCCACACCCCTGCCTTTACTTTCCCTGAGGACGTTTACAGGCTGTTAGGCAAATGACTGCAAGTCACAACTTGCTTTATCAGAAATAATTGTGAGAATTCCAATGAGAAAATAAATAAGGTTTCAGAGATTTCCAGATCTCCACTTCCAGTCACTCCCGAGATGTTTGGGGTGTGACTGTAAATGCACTATGGTAACTTTAGAACCAGATAGACTATTTTTACACCACGCAGCACACTACATCACTCCAACTGCTGAATACTCCCAAGACAGGACCCAAAAATCCCTGGATGGCCTGACAAACCAATGTTTCAAACCTGTGTTTGTGCCCAAATTATCCACATTTCCGCTCTTTTCAGGGCTGCTTCATTTTTTTCTCAAATATACATGTTCAGACCTAGTAAAGCCGAACACTTGCTGTAGAGAAATAAGTTTGTTGAAATTTTTGATTTTGTTGTATCACTTCCTTTTATATCTGGAAAAAATAAAAAAGATCCTATAAAATAAAGATTCCAAACTTAATTTTTAAATGAGACCACGTGTTGTGCGAGATGCATTAATTTCTCTATTAAGATAATTTGTAGATTAGAATCAAAATGAAAAAGCCTAGTCAACCAAAGATAAAGTCAGAGTTACCATACTGAATGCACACTGAGTCCAGCATGCTTGTTGATGAGAGTGAGCAGGTCATGTAACCTTTCTGTGAACCTCGGTTCCCTCAGCTGCCCCAGTTTGGTGTGTAGGGGCAGGGATACAGGCAGGGTTTCCCATCCATGCTGTGGGATCTGGGTTTCCAGTCTGTCAGCACATTAGAATCATGAAGGGTAGTTTTAAAAATCAGACCAGCAAACCCTGTCCAAGACTTCCTGAATCACACAATATTTGGTGTGTATGTGTATGTGTGTGTGTGGGGAGGTGGCTGGGGAAGAGGAAGGAGCAGGTATAAACCAGATTTAGAATCACTGCTACAGGGATCTAGTTACAACTGGGAAGGCAATGCACTCCGTAAACACTACACAAATACATGCACCAAGGCAGGGAAACAGGCTTTCATAGTACCCTTCTGCTCCACAGTAATCTGCTTTTTGAATTGTTCCAGAAGGGTACAGAGCTGAAAACAAATATCACAGTTGCTAAGGTAGGAGATGTTGTGTAAACAGTGGAAACTGTAACCCACCCCACCATTCTTTTGACACTGTTTCTGTAAGAGCTGACACTGACTAAACAGCATGTTTAAACAACATGTTTGTATAAGAAACCTAGAACTAACTTTAAAAGATAGACCCCGACCTTCAGGCATCCGGTTCTGGGAGATTTGTTGACCTTCAACCATGGAGCCAGGATGACATGAAGCCAGGATGATGTGACTCCATGATGACTAAACCAGGACAATGCAACATCAACTATCACTTGCCTTATCAGAATGAACTGAGCTAGTCTCCATGTAGAGAACTTTGCAGCCCACTCCCCTCATCTCTTGTTCTGTTCCCCTCTCCCTCCTTATAAACACCTCTGCCTCCATTGAGAGGTAGAGATGAGCTTTTAGACATGAGTCCCTTATGGCCAGCATCTGCAAATAAACCACTACTCTTTACATCAGCAACTGCCTCTTGAGTACTGGCTTTCATAGCAGCACACAGCTGGACCTGCTTTTGCTTACAGTTCTTTTTATTTTAAACATATTTTGATACTTGGGCACATGGCCCAGAGAACAGCACTCTAATGATCTTCGTTCCATAAAATTTCTACTTCTCATCAGTCTATACAAGTGTTTTATCAATGAATGGAAGACCATTAATGTCATTTGCACTGAAATTCATGTTGAGAGAGAAATCTGAGGGTGACCACAGCTCTGCTCCCACCAGGCAGCAGTGCTCCCTTTAACATTATGCTCCCCTACCAACACTCTCAATTCTATTTAAATTCTCAAACTACCGACAGATAAGTGACAAAAGACATAAATCCCAATGACGTGCCTTCAATAACAAAAAGGCACACAGCCATGGAACAGAAGGACAATCTTAGTCTTGTGTTTAAATGGCAAACATCCTAACAATGAGGGAGGCGGCTCCCTATTTTCTCATGGGAAACATTAGGGAATAGAGGTAGGGATTGACAACCATTGAGGTAACATTACTTGCCAGATATTTTATATAAACTACCTTTTTAATCTTCCCTCTGCAGGAGGACAGATTATCTTCCCTTTCTAGGTAAGGAAACAGAGCTTCGAAAATTTAAATACAATGACTAAGGTTACAGAATTAGAAAATGGAAGACCCAGATAAATTCAGGTCTCTCTGATATAAAAAATCCAATCTCTTAACTCTTTTCATCCTAATTTAGCTTTTATTTTTTAATCAAAGATATATGTACATATATATGTGTATGTACAATTTAATTAGTCACATGGCTTCACAAGGCTTAAGAAAAACAGTCCCTTGCTCCCCTCTCCCCATTTCCTGCTTCACTGTGGCAACAATTTTCAGTTCTTTTGGCTATTTCTGGTATTTCTTTCTGTACTCTAAATAATGTTAATATCACCACTATTAATTTTCACTTTTACTTACCTCCCCACTATGCAAAACAAGGATTAAGCTCTCTTTAACAACTCCCCTTCCCCACTTCATATCCTCCCTGCTCTCCTGTGCTTAGAGTAAGCATTTAGCTTTTACTTTCTTATGACTATGTCATGCTATTCACTGTTGAGCCTTATAATACAGAGGTAGGCAAAAGTATTCTATTATTTATTTTTATTAGAGCTATAAACTTACTTTTGCCCACCTGTATACCATGGCTCTTTTCCCTTTTCTGAAAATTTTTTTTCCTGAAAAAACTTCTCATTTGCTTTATTTATTACCACTAACACAACTCCTCAATCCTTTCAGATATTTCATTTATTCTATCATTTTCATCCCGGAAGAATCTCTCCCTGGGCTTTCCGACTTGCTCCAGTCTAGACTTGATCTCTATTCCTAAAAGAAAGCCTTTATCTTGAAGCCTTCTTTTACCTTGAATGTGAGGATTCCCTTTGTTCATCTCTCTCTAGATGAATCCCTCATTTTTAGTATCCCAAATCTTCATGTTTTTTGTTTACTTGTCCATTTGGTGGAGTTAGCCTTCCAGTAGCTTTCTGAGAAAGTGTTTGTGAAATAAATTTTTTGAGACCTTGCATAACTGAAAATATCTTTATTCCACCCTCAGACTTAATTGATAGTTTGCCAGGTTAAGAGTTTTAGGTTGGAGGTAATTATTCCTCAGAATCTGGGAAGCTTTGCTATGCTCTCTTCCAAGCTTCCATTTGTTTTTGTTGAAATCGGGTCATTTGGATTCCTGATTTTATAGCTGACTCATCTGGAAGTTCATCCTTCAGTTCTTGGAGATTTTCTTGAATTATTTTTTGGGCAATTTCATTCTTTCTGTGTCCCTTTCTGGGACTCCTTTTGTACGGATGCTGCATCTTCCGAAGTGGTACTCTAATTCCTCCCAGCCTCCTTCTCCTTTTTAAATGAACTTCTTTTCCTACTTCATTGATAAAATATCTTAAGCCTGTTGTCTTTGGCAATCAGTATTATGCTGCCAGATAATAGGTAAGAACTCTGAATGAAAGAAGTAATAATCAAGGTAAGTAGTGGTGCTTGTGGAGCCCCACTGAGGCTGGGACTATGTGAGCCAAACAATGTTCCACCACCAAACGCCCAGTTCACCAGAGCAGAGCAACTCGACTTTGATTATTCTCTCTCTCTCTCTCTCTCTCTCTCTCTCTCTCTCTCACACACACACACACACACACACACACACACACACACACACACTTACTTCAAGACTGAAAAGGATCACAGGCTTAAAGGTAGATTCTTACCACCTTTATCCCAGAATGACTTATAGTTCTTTAAGGAGGCCAGTTGTTGTGGGGTTGTAGGTAAGCGTGCATGATCTGGAAGGTAGAAAAGGGCCCTCTGCTGGGTTCCCCTACTGCTAACACTTTTCTAAGAGCTCACACTTGTATTGACAGGCCGGTTTAAATCTAAAGCAGTTTCAGGATGGAGGAAAGAAATCACCTTAAGTAAGTGCTACCTCTTCCACTCTGCCCTAGAAAAGAAAGTCACCTGTTTTTCCCAACCCTTTCGGATGTGAATAATAAAGAGTTCACATTCTATTTCAGAAAAGTTGTCACCTTAGTAAACAAAGAGGTGAATAAGTGACAGACATATCCTACCTTTTTTGTATCTTAATTCAATGTTGCCCTCCTCACTCACCAAAAATGTCAGAAGCAAAAAGCAGAAAATAAGTCAATAATGCCATACATACACATAAATAAAAGGACATCCTCTGGGTCAGATAGTTAAGATAACCTTTTGAAGACACTTGAAAGTTTGTGTGTTTTCCTTATTTGAAGAAAGGAAATGGATGAAAATTGTCACTTGTAACATTTACTTACAATCATTTCCCCCTTTTAAGAGAGCAGCCAATTTCCCAAAATGAAGGCTTGCATTTCTAGTCCCACTTTCCATGTTGTAAACTTCAGTTATGTAAATTTGTGCGTTAGTTACGGATATACCCAAAGCACACTGCACTACACTGGTACTGTGTCCCAATCAAACAGCTGAAATAATAAATAAATATCACAGATACAGCATTGTCAGAATTTGGATTTTGGATTTTTTCCATAAGCTGGTTGGCTCAAAGCATCAGAATACACAAAGTAAGACAACAAAACCGATCAAACTGAAAGCTCCCCAGACCAGACTCCCCGTTTTGCTGGATGTTAGAACGTGGTGAAACCTTTTGTGCTATCTTCTGAGAATTAAAAGACTTTACAGTCAGAGACCACACCCATGAGTCTCAGCTTTGCCTCACTTCCTTTTTTCTCTAGCTGTACTTTCTTCTGGACTATTCATCAAATTCTATGGGTTGACGTACACAACTAAACAATACAATACCTTAGGGGAAACTGGGCATGTGATATTCAACTCCTTAGAGGTAAACACAGACATGGCACTGCTCAGTTAGCTTGCTCAGCCATGCAAGGAGTATCCTCTCCTGAGTGGGTGCCGTGTTAGAACCTGGAGACAGCGTGGGTTATGCAGTTAAAAAATGGCTACTGAATATTAAAAATCTGCTTTCATAAATCATATAAAGTAGTGCTCTGTAGAATATATTTCAATGGGGGAACTACTAGAGAAAGTTTATACTGTGTATGAGGAGGAATAAGAGAGGACTACGGGAAGCAGGGGTACATATTACAATCTAATATTTGTGAGTTTTCAATGTTTATCAAAAAAGGAAACATGGATTCAAAAAGGTTGGGAAACATCAATATCAAAGGAAAAACATTTCTGGTTTAGGGATAGCAAATATATGAAATCATGAAATGCCACATAATAAATGGCTCTGAATAGTAAAACCATTTAAATATCCCATAACAGTTTATTTTCTTCAAGTAATTTTAAATGATATATTATCGTGAAAGGACTTGAGACCCTAATTTCTGTCCTTTTAGCAAGTCTCTCTCCATCGCAAAATTACCTGATCGTTCTGTTGCCCAAGGGAATGATTCTCCATATCTCATTCTACACAAATACTTCAAGGATTCTTATAATTCAACTTGCTAAGTAACCATCAAAATGGAATTCATATTTTTTTCTTAGTTCATTCAATTTCCAATACTTCCTTACTGCAATGAGTTGAAAGACAGACTTTATTTGCACTATTAACAACACATTTTCAACAGACCCTTTTTGCAAAGGAAAAGTATTGGTGGTAAGTGAAAGGTACTGCAGATCATCGATGCTCAAACTGTTTACTCAACTGTTTACTGTTAGGACTGATAATTACCATCATAGAGAATATATTTCTGATGGTAAAAGAAAGAAAACTAAGGTTACTGTATAGGACATTCCCCCAGTGAGACAATTATGATTATTTCTTAGTTCCCAAATTCTTTTTCTAAAAAAAAAAGTCCTTTCAGAAATGTTTTTCTTGATTGCACAACAATGGGAATACATTCAACACTACGAGCTGTACACTTAAGAATGGTAAAGATGGCAAATTTCATGTTATGTGTATTTTATCATAATTAATAAAAATGTTTTTAAAGACTATGTATTGAAAAACTGTAACACATGTATTATGTAGGTCCCAAAGGCTTATCTTCAGTTTTGCAAAGCACCTGGTACCACTGCCTGTTCCAACCCTCTGGACTTTTTGAACAGTTGTCAAATATTGCACCTAGTTAAAAAGACTTTGTACACTAATTAGCCACCCACCCACAAGGCAGTTCATTTCATATTTTCTGTTATCCTTTGTTGTTGTTAATCCTCATCTGAGGATGTGTTTATTGATTTTAGAGAGAGAGGATGAGAGAAACACTGATGTGAGAGAGAAACATTGATCCGTTGGTTCCTCTGGTATGCCCTTGCCTGGGGATGCAGCCACAACCTCGCAATGTGCCCTGACTGGGAATCGAACCAGCAACTTTTTTCATGCATGGGGAAAAAGCTCTAACCAACTGAGCAACCTGGCCAGGGCTGTCATCCTTTTTTGAGGATGACTCAGAATCTTGGTCCTAAACTATAAAGAGATTTTTGTTACCTATTCTAGGTAATTACCTTCTCTTTCCCCATGATTGAAAACCATAATACAAGCATAGGAGATAGCAGGGGAGAAATGGCAGCCACAGCATAAATCCTATGGGAAACAGAAACTAAAACTTGGATGATGTAATTCAACACAAAGGAGTTGAAAAAAGACAGTAATATTCATGCTTATAAAATGTTAGAAACAAAATGGATAAATAGGAGTAATGGCAAATCAGCTAATGTATCACATCAGAAGAGTTAGAATAGTGACATTTTATGTCAATAGATGATTATCTATTTTCCTCTACCATTTACTTTTGGATAATGGGTATGATTTTTAAAAAAACACGCAGTCTTTGTTATAAAGCAGGCCCTCGAATCATCTCAGTAATTACTTTTTTCTACATTAACAGATAATCACTTAAAATACTCACATATCCAGCCATTCACATAATGCCTATATCACTCTGTAAATATCCTTCTGAATGTCTCAAAGTATTCTCCACCATTCACAGATGTACACTGCTAAATTACATTACCTGCCTAAAGTCAGATTCTTGAAAGTAATCAAAAAGTGTTTAAAAATAATCATTTATAAAAATTAATGACTCTACTAAAGATTACATAATACATTATTATCCACACATTAACATTAAACTATTAGTCAAGTAAAATGGTAGGTGTTGGTTAGATGGTATGTATTCCTTAGAAGCCAGCCCTAGACAGTGAGAATGATTTCTATTTCATATTCAATTAAGTACAAGCATGTGGAGCTTGTGTATTTTCTCACCCACTCATTTTGAAACCACCCTATGGGACTTGCCTACAGTAGAATGTCAGCTTGGTTATCACTCCTAAAGGAAAAATTTCCCAGCAAAAATGGGAAGCTAATGAGAAAAAACTGAAACTGATGCTTTTCCAA
This sequence comes from Macrotus californicus, assembly GCA_007922815.1. Taxonomy (NCBI): domain Eukaryota; kingdom Metazoa; phylum Chordata; class Mammalia; order Chiroptera; family Phyllostomidae; genus Macrotus; species Macrotus californicus. The sequence goes on along the minus strand of VMDR010025031.1, from coordinate 1,111 downwards.
CTGAGTTTCAGTCTTGCTTTCCTTCAGGCCATAGAAGAACTTACCCGTGTAGAAGCAACACTCTTTCTTTCTTTTTTTACTGTCACTGCAATAGAGGAGAGCAAGAGAAGTACCATAATACATTTTATTATCAGCCTCAGTCTCCGACAGCATTTTCACTTACCATAAAAAAGGAGGTGAGGGTAGGGTGGCTAAGAATAAAAACGACTGGTATCAGTACAGCAGTTATTTGTTGTCAACATTAGTGGTGTTTCAGACCCTTTTGTTTATTTTAAGTTTTTGTTTTTTTTTTAAAGTTCTGGACCTTTTTGCGAAATATGGTTGCTGTTTTAAGAACAATGTATTTTCAGGCCAAGATAGTTTCATGAGTGAATTCTTTGAGACCTTTAAAGGGCAGAGAGCTCTTATTGCATCTCCATTATTTCAGAGCAGAGAAAGAAGGAACTCTTCACAGTTCTTTTTAGGAAAGCAGATAACTTTGATACCAAAAGTTGGCAAAGATAACACAGAAAAAGACTACTGATGAAACTCAATGATTGATTTTAAATAAAAATGTTACTAAAAGGAATCTATATGCTTAAATATTATACCATGACCAGGTGTAAACTTGGTTCACAAACTGGAAACCTACTAAAATAACTCACCATCCTAATAAGTCAAGGAAGAAAAACACATGGAAAGTCCTGACAGATACCAAAAAGCCATATCATAAAATTCAACTTCCAGTCCTGATAGAAATGCTTAGTTAAGTAGTAATGAAAAGCCATCATCTTAAGAACAAGAAATGTATAGGCCAAATGAACAATCAACATATATTATTTAAAATTGCTCTCAAAGTGCTAACCAATGTAAACACACCTCCCCCCCCCCAAAAAAAAGACTTTGGACATAATCCAAAATTCATTCTCTGCAAAAATCCTAGTAAGCTAGAAACAGTAAAGAAACTTCCTGATAAACAGAATTTATCAGAGATTAAATAATAGCTAAAACTCTAATAGGATTATTTTAATGAAACATGAACAGTTTATTTTAAATTTTATTGAAAGAGGGTGCAATAACATTCCAGAAAACTTTAAAAGGCAAATGATGAGGGACTTGCTTTATGAATTAC
>VMDR010025030.1:0-14702 GCA_007922815.1 Macrotus californicus | reverse complement strand
TAGAGGGCAGATGGGAAATCATGGGGGAAAGAAAGAAATTATATCCATTCATCCAAATTCTAAATAATCTCCAATCATACTTCTAAAGCATCTAATATATTCAGTAGCCAAGGAAAATTTAATTTGTAAAATACTCTTTTCCTTGGTCATTCATTTTGGGGATACCTAGATGAAATATGATTAAATTATTTTACATGCCTATATTATTCATTGCCTACTGGCTTCACTGAAAAGTTCCATAAATATCTTATTTTTTAGTCTCACTTCTAGCATTTTCACCTAGTATTTCACTCCGGCCTTTGACTTTTATAATCATCAAAGACCTTGGAATACTGAGTTGGAAAAAAGTCACAATATTCTTACTAAAATGCATCATAGCTCTGAATATTAATACTTATAAATTTCTCAATGTGCTTTTAAGAGCAAGAGCTACTAGAAATTAAATAGGAAAGAATACTCAAAAGAGAAAATAAAAATTATGTCCATAGAAACTAATCCTAAAAATTAAATTTGACAAATAGGAAAATTGACGACAACAACAAAAAGAGGAGTTTTTATTAGATTTTTCAAAGATACTAAACACAGTCACTTCAAGGGGTGTGGGTATTTGCAAATTAGGTCAATACACTTAAGTTTTAATGGGAGGAAAGATGCAGTGTAGCTTTGAAAGGCTTCACAATGATTTATGGTGCTTCTGAATCTTTCCTTGGAGCCACAGGAAGCTGGATTTCACTTTCAGTTCTCACCCTCACTTTTTTTTTGTTCTTCTGTTTTTCTTTTTCCTTTTTCATTTATTCATTTTTTTAATTAAAACTAAGAGCCTTCTGCCCAGCAGGAAAAATATGTGTGCTCAATTCAAGAGTTTGGTTACCCCAGTATCTCCATCTAGTGGGCATTGAAATCATAAAGCTTATTTTATCCAATAAACTCCTGATTTCCCCAGTTTATTAAAGCAAAAGTTTTCCAAGTTTTCTTGCAAAAGTAATGGCAAGAAAGGCAGGAAAAAGAAGGGCAGCAGGTACTTCCCTTGAGGACAGAACTGTCAATCAGCAACACCAGGAGAGCTGTGTTACACCATTACGCTATAACAAGTACCCAAGCCCCCAGTGTTCCAACATTGCTAAGGTTATGTTGGATACAGCTTTCCAGTGTTTTCTTTTTTCCACTAATGATTTTGTCATAACTCAGATCTAGAATCTTGAAAATTCCATTAGAAGATTTAGATATCATATAAGCATGAGTTTAACTATTAGGCAACTCTTCATAAAATGATAGTCTTAAGAATAGCTTTGCATCTTAGATCAGAGAATGTTAGTGTGAGATGGGGCCTCCAAGACTTAGTCTAAATGCACTGTTTTCCTAGTGAGTAAACAGACCTAGAGACAGAGCCTTCCCTCCAATTACAAACCAGAGAACAGTAGCACCAGGATGCAGATCCGGGACTGTTTTTCTGTCCCATGCTCCTCAGAGTAAAAATAAATTCTATCTCCTAGCAGAAGATACTGCTTGCTTTGAAACAAAGTACTCACTTTATATTTTTCTTTAACTCATCCAAATGTAATATTAATAACAGACAAAAATGGTTGTTTTGCAGAAGATGATGATGGTGATGAGCATTCACTAATTTAATCAAAAGTAATTAATCACTTCCCTTATGCCAGGCATTGTAAAGGTGCTTACAAGAAAAGTTATACAATCTTCTCTTTCTTCAGGGAGAAAAGTTTTTAAAGCTAGTCACTATTTGTCTGACTGGCTGCATTGCTTTTATTCTTAATAGATTTATATGTCCTTCAAGATTAAAAAGGCATCTCCATTGTCAATTACCCTGCCTCCCCTAAGCCCCTGAAGGGCTGAATGCACCTGAGCCTTTCCACCCAGAGACCGTGCCCTCCAGTTCTGTTGTGTTGCTGCTGTTGTTGAAGACCTAAGGGGAAGTAGAGGCAACATCAACATGTCATTAGAGCGAAATCTGCCATGTCTCTTTGACATGACACAAGCGCCAAGCAAACACTCCAGTAGCTGGGGCTCCAAGAGGGCCCTGAAAGGCAAGGCTCTGGCCTAAGAGACTGGCAGTCAGACCTTACTTTACAGAGGGATGTGGCCTGGTAGATGGGTCATCATCAATTTTTAAAATTTTTCTCCTAGTGCTAAATACATGCTAAGTTACATTATTATTATTTAAAAGCACGTACCTTACTGCACAAATACTATTAGTAAAATGTTCCTGCTTATAATACAAATCAGTCACAATTTTAGTTGCTCTGAGTGAAGACATAAAATCAAACATGGGATAGACCAGAGAGCCCTGGGGTCTATTTCGCGAACCAGGTGGCTTATTCCTGAGAAATCCTTTAAAAAAAAAAAAAATCCCTGAGGCCGTCAGGCTATCTTATGTCCAAGTACTTTACTTCAGAATGAAATGAAAGGGTATAGAATATTTTCAACTCAAGGAAGACAAAATTCAAAGCACATACAATTATCCCATCCTATGTGTTTGCTTAAATATGACTAAAGGGACTTTTGCTTCAGAAGTATTAGTTTAAAAGAAGTCAAACAGAAAATTGGTTTAAAGGGGGAGAATATTTGCAACATATTACATATTAATGCTTAATATCTAGAGTTCTTATGGAGCAATAAAATGATGATTAATGAATAATCCAGGAGAAAATGAGCTGAATAGATATAAAACAAAGTCCAAAAAATGCAAGTAACTAATAAAGGTGTGAAAAGATGTTTAAACTATCTAATAATCAAATATATGCCCTTGACAGCATCTAACAGGCTGGAAAAGATTTAAAAGACTGATAGAGTGTTAGCAAGGCTGTGGGGAAATGAATTCTCAGGCAATGTTGTTCCATATTAGTTGGTAAAATCTTCCTGCATGACATCTTCCTAGATGACAATTTGACAATGAATTTGCAAAGTTAAAATGATCAGGAACAAGGCAAGGATGTCCCCTTTCACTACTGCTTTTGTATCATACTAGAAATCCACATTAGTATAATAAGACAAGAAAAAGAAACAAAGGGTATACAGATTGGGAAGGAAGAAATAAAACAGTCTTTGTTCATAGATGACATGATCATCTAAGTAGAAAATTCAAAAGAATCAACAAAAGAATCCTGGAACTAACAAACAATTATAACACGGTTATAGGATAAAAGATTAATATACAAAAGTCAATCACATTCACTTTTGTATATGCAAGCAATGAAGAAGGAGAATTTGAAATTTAAAATACAATATCACAACAGTGTGGGGATTGACTGTGGGAACAGGGGTGGGCTGGGCAGAGGAGGGCAAAAGGAGGAAAAATTGGGACAACTGTAATAGAATAACCATAAAAAAATAAAATGTCATTTACATTAGCAGCCCCAAAATGAAATCCTTAACTATAAATCTAATAAAATATGTATAAGATATATACAAGGAAAACTACAAAACTCTAAGGAACAAAATCAAAGAACTAAATAAATGAAAATATGTTCTATGTTCATCAATAGGAAGATTCAATATTGTCAAGATGTTACCTCTTCCCAATTTGATCTATAGATTCAATGTAATCCCAATCAAATCCCAGCAAGTTATTTTGTGAATATTGACAGATTTTAAAGTTTATATGGAGGGGCAAAAGATCTAGAATAGGCAACACAATATTAAGGGAGAAGGAGCTGGAGGACTTATACTACCCAACTTTAAGACTTATTATAAAGCTACAGTAATCAAAGACATGTGATATTGGCAAAAGAACAATTTGATAAATGGAACAGAGAGAGAGCCCAGAAACAGACCCACTTAAATGTAGTCAGCTGATCTTTGACAAAGAAGCAGAAGCAATGCAATGGAGCAAAGATGATTTTTTTCAATAAAAGGTGCTGAAACAACCAGACATTCATATGCCAATAAAAAAAAAAGGATCTAAACACAGACCTTACACCTTTACAAAAATTAACTCAAATGGACCACAGGCCTAAATGTAAAACATAAAACTATAAAACTCCTAGAAGATGATGCAAGAGAAAACCTAGGTGGCCTAACAGGGGTGTCCAACCTTTTGGCATCTCCAAACCACACTGGAAGAAGAAGAGTTGTCTTGGGCCACACATTAAATACACAAACACTAATGAAAACTGATGAGCAAAAAGAAAAGGTTTGGGGTAAATTTACGATTTTGTGTTGGTCTGCTTTCATAGCCATCCTGGGCTGCATGGGGCCCACAAGCTGCAGATTGGACACCCCTGGATCTGGCAATGATTTTTAAGATATATCACCAAAACTTGACTTCATTAAAATTACATATTTCTTCTCTGGCTGGTGTGGCTCAATGGATTGAGTGCTGGCCTGTGAACCAGGAGGTTGTGAGTTCGATTCCCAGTCAAGGCACATGCCTGGATTGTGGGCAGGTCCCCCACTTGGGAGCATGTGAGAGGCAACCAACTGATGTATCTCTCCCACATATCTCTCTCTCTCTTTCTCTTCCTCCCTCCCTCCCTTTCCCTATCCCTAAGAAGTAAATAAATAAAATCTTTTTTAAAAAAAGGAAAAAAACTTTAAAAGAAACATTTCTGCTCTGCAAAAGACAATGTCAAGAGAATAAAAAGAAGCCACAGATTGGGAGAAATATTTGCCAAAGACATATCTGATGAAGGACAGTTATTCAAAATATACAAAGAACTCATAAAACTCAGCAATATGAAAACAAAGATCCTGATTTAAAAATTGGCTCAAGATCTTGAGAAACACCTCACCAAAGAAGATAATACAGATGGCAAATACACATATGAAAAGATGCTCTACATCATGTGTTATTGGGGAAATGTAAATTAAAACAATGAGATACTGGTATACAGCTATTAAAATGGCCAAAATCCAGAACTCTGAATGATGGTGAGGATGCAGAGCAACAGGAATTCTCATTCATTCCTGGTGGGAACACAAAACGGGACAGACACTTTGGAAGACAGTTTGGCAGTTATTTCAAAATTAAACATACTCTCATCACATGTTCCAGCCATCGCACTCCTTGGAATTTACCCAAAAGAGTTGAAAATTATATCACACAGAAACCTGCACATGGATTTTTCTTTTTAGATCAACATCTTACGTTCACATTTATACAAGTACAAAAGGCAAAGAACCTCAAAGAATCTAAGCAACTGCTTGCCAACTACATTCAATAGAGTTAACACTGCTGTCTCCATTCTTCGTTTTCTAAATCCAGAGGGAAACTGTAAATGCTGTCCCACTCATGGACTCCACTTTAGAGTTGGAGACTATGCATGGTTCTACACACGTCTGGGTTTCTACAGAGCTGGACCGAGATTCCATCATGTTCTGGGCCAAAGCAGCAAGAAGAAAGTCATCCACTGCTGTTTGAGTTTCATTGCTGGCGAAGAACAAGCTCCCCAGGGTTTCAAAGCCAGAATGCAAGGTCTGTATTTCTGTACTGTTCAGCTGAACCTTGCTTTCTAGAGCAGCTGTTTTTAGCAACAGAGATTTTTTTCATTTTGGGTCTCTGTGTCCGATGAATCAGTACTCACGAAAAAGCTAGAGTGTTCCAGAACATTTACCGAGGCAGATGAGGGCTGCTGTCTAAAAAGAAGTTTAAGTCTGTGTCTGCGTGTAAAACCTTTCAAGGCCTAAGAAATTAGAATTTCCCCTACAACTGTAACACTGGGCGGAGAGGTCTGCAGGTAAGAAGTCAGTTTGGGTCTCCTATGTGTCCAGTGATTCTAAGGCTGCTCCGTGGTCACGATGCAAAGCTCACTCTCTTCAGTGTGAGTCTGGTTGTTTAAGGCCAAAAAGAGCTCTTTGACATCAAAATCAATTGCAAGATCCTGTGTTGGGCTAGGTGTCAGATCCAGCATTCATGTCAGACAGAAGACTACAACCATCCAGTGTCTGACCAGGCAGATCACTTGACAAGGTGTTTTCTAAATCACTTAATAAATCTATAGTTTGGGTCTGACCATCTGTCATGTTCTGTGAAGCAGCATACTGTTCTGTGCACTGAAGTTTAAAACTGGTGCAGTACACTCAATCTCTTGATCTGAAGTCTTAGGGTAAAAAAAATAAAAATAAAAAAATAAAGTCTTAGGGTAGTTCTGAGGTAACAAACACTGAGTTACAGTCTCTCCTACTAAGCTGCTGCTTACAATATTGTAATATTATGTAGAGACACCGTATGATGAATGGACACTCTCAGAAATGTCTCCACACATGACATAGCTTGGTCCATCTATACTTGGTCATCTGTTGGACTTTACATTCCACTGGTCTGAGTTTCTCTGGAGATCCCACCCGACTGTAAGCAAGCATCTAAAAGTGCCTCAGTCTGAACAGCTATAGATGAAGTTACCTTTCAATGAGGCAAAAATGTTTGAATAAGAACACTAATGAGAAGGGAAACTTGAGAACCAAATGTCCACTCAGTTTGAGAACAAGGCAATACAGAGGAATCGGGGCTCACCACTGTGCAGAAAGTACAGTGCTGCATGGCATAAGACAGATCTGTCTGTACATTGATTGAAGAAAAGCTGTTCTTTTGAAATGTATTCTCTAGTTCTTATAAAGGATTAGACAGACTTTTACCCAAGTTCTCTTGAACATCTGCACTAATTGGCTCAACAGCAACAGGATTTACAATTTTTGAATGACAGAGCCTCTCCTTAAGAGAGCAGGCCTCTGAATCAAGACCAATGACCAGGGTTCCTATTGATAAGGGCAGTAAGCACACAGCACCCCAGGCACAGCCCTGATGATTGACACTTGACATCACAGACTGGGCGGAGAGTCAGTTATGGGCACAAAGGCAGAGGAGAAAACGGCACAACAGGTAGTGTAACCAAAGCCTTTCTGGGCTTTGATAAAGCAGCTTCTGAGGATACCTTTGAGCTGTCAAAAGAATCTGCTTTCTGGCATTACAGACACAACGGTCTTCAAAAGAAGCAGCTAGCTTCATTTCTGAAGTTTCTAATTCTTGAGTGTCTGGTCTTGAGGCTGGCTGGCTGCTCAGTGACTCATTGGCCTTCCTGGACAACTTTAGTTGTACAGGTAGTTTTCCATTCTCCCTTTCCTGCCAGGCAGACCCCTGTGTCCTGCAGGGAGCCCATGGCCAGTTCGGTAGATGCGGATGATAACGCAGTCCTACTGTCACAGGGGCAGCGGCACGTGCACTGGAGGGCCTTGCTGCAATCCTCTCTGTCTTCGTCAGGTCCCACTCAGTGCTGTATGAATTGCTGCACTACATTATGCTTCTTTTGTGGTGTGCCTTTTCAGAAAGTGCTATTTCACACGAGAAAATGGTCTGCCACAGCCTTTTCGTGGATGTATGGATGGTAGCCATTCTGACAGGTGTGAGGTGATATCTCATTGTGGTTTTAATTTGCATTTCTCTGATAATTAGTGACATGGTGCATCTTTTCTTATGTCTATTGGCCTTTCTTTTCTTTCATTAAAGCATGACACCCGGTGAAAGTGCATTAAGCATAAAATAAAGCTCAATGATTTATCACAAGGAGAGCACCCATGTAACCACCATCAAGGTCAAGAAATAAGCACTGCCAGCACTCTAGAAAGTCCCTTCATGTCCCCACCTAATCATTTCCTTTCCCGAATCCCAGAGCGAGCTATTACACTGAATTCTACTTCTAATTTGCTGAGAGTGCTTTCTATCATGAACAAATGTTAAATTTATCGAATGCTTTCCTTTACCTACCAAGATATCATCTGCTTTATTCTGTTAATTATATTGATTTCAATGGATACATTAACTTTTAATCCTATTATATTACTGCATTAAATAGCTCATAATATTGTTTAGAATTTCTTCCATCTAGGTTCATGAAAAAGATTGACCTGTGGTTTTCTTTTCTTATACTGCCCTTGGGTCAGATTTGGTATCAAGGTATCACTTTTGGTTAGGTAACAAGGCTATACTGGTCTCATAAAAGAAGGTGAGAAATGTTCTCTGTTTTCATATTCTTTGGAAAAATTTGTATATGCTACTTTGTGTGACATTTCTACTTTTGTGATCATCCAATCACCCCAACTAAATTGTAAATTCACGAAACCTAAGGACTCTGCATGGGGTTTTCTGTATGTTAAACATCCAAACCTTTGTTCTGGATATAGCAGGAGTTTGTTTGTTTGTTTTTTTTTAAACTGTTATCTTGACAATGAGTATAAAATAGGTCAACCTATAAAAACACATTCCATTCATATTATTAAGCATATCCATGAAAAATCGTAATTCACGTCCATCTATTTTAGGACATCAGGAAGATCACAGAATGTTAGACCTGGACACATCTCCACCGTGCCTCCTACGTCTGTAATGCTGATCTTATTATGTCCTAGGGAGCAGCATGGCTGAGTGGGAAAAGCACCCATTTTGAATCAAATCTCCTGAGCTGGAACCCAGACAACTCCATTCACAAGTCATTGGTCTTTAGCCACGTTATATTAATTCTCTGAGCCTCAATATTTTCCCTTGCAAAACTGAAAGAAAACCTTGCTTTATAAAGCTACCACAAGATTAGAGATGATGTGTATATAACATCTAGGCACTACAGTAATTTTTTTTAAGCAGCATCTTTTACTGTTACATAAATTCTAACACAATTTCAAAGTCATATTTTTTCACCGTAAGCCCGAAACTATTGTGTCCCCAGAACTGTAGTGCGGGCCTCAGTCCCCACGGGCTGACCTCTTCCTTGTGAGTCACTCTCTTCTCTGTGCACAGTGGTTGTTCTCCTTACGTGAAAAATTTCATACCACTACAAAAACTTCCTTAATCACTAATTTATTTTCCTATCTCACCTATTTTCTTGCTAAATTCTTCCCCTAAACTTTCCCAAAATCTCCCATCAGGAAGGTCAGGGAATTAAAAGTATTCAATAAATGTAACGGATGCGTCCCTGTGAATTTAAAGAAGCAGCTAGCTGTTCTTACTCTCCCTTTGAAAACAGAAATTGAGACATACAAGTTACAGAGTACACTGTCACAGATGGGGACACAGTCTAGAGCCTTTCATTGTCGTGATTATTCTATCGAATATTAGGTGACTTTGCCTCAAGATGGTCACCGTGGCCTCTGTGAAACATACGTGCATGAAAACAGATGGCAAACCCTCTGAATGTGGTAGGGGGTTATTTATCCTTGTGTTCTCATGCTTTGGCTATTTCCGCCGCACAATAAATGTAGCAGTAAGAGCTATGAACATGTGCAGTGTGCTTAACATCACCTGCGCCGTCACGTTATGTTGGATGACATTTAACTGACCGCTGTGCAAACCAAAGTCTGGGGGCCTGGAAACACAGTGACCTAATAATGATAAGGATCTCAGGACCGCAAGAAAAGCTTGAAACACAATCACGCACGAATGTGCAGCAACAGTGGTTTCATTTGAAACCGCTTGGAAAGACTGACCATATTCCTCCGATCTGCTGCTCCTTGATTAGTCTTGCTTGCCTTCGTTTATGCTAAAGGCAAACATGTATTTAGCCTAGTAAGGGCAATGGAAAAAAAACAGGGGTGACCTAAACAATCTCTGCAGAGGAAAGCTTCTAATCTGCAATCAAATAGCTTAGTCACATCGTCCAATGAACCCAAATTACTCGAAATCATTAAATAAATGACTCAGTCTCCAAGCCTACATCCAAAAAAGAAAAAGAAAAAAATGTAACCAGAGACACAAACACTATCCCACATAACGAAAAGAAACTTCGTTCTTTTTATGGGCAAAACTATGTGAACGATTTTATATTGAGGTAATAACAATATCAACTTAAATTTTCAAACATCCTAAACAAGGCCACCCAGTGGTGACCCTCAGCACTCCTGGTTTTTGTACCAGGGAGCACATGGCTTCAGTCCATGTTCAGCACTTAATTAGGAGAGTCTTTTCAAAAGCCGCATTCTGGATTTACCGGCCATGCTGCTGCAGTTCATTAGCAGTCAACATCTGGCTGGGATGTTTTCAACTACCATTTCCTTAACCATTACATGGTTTTTGTTATTCTAAGCAAACTGAAGCAGTGTCCTTGCGTGGACTCCTAAACATGATGATTAGTGACAGTGCCAATTGTTTTCTGATCTTTCTTATGCCACGCAGCAAACTGCTATTAAAACACTCAAATCATAGTTTAACCTTCGTCTAATTATGAGATTATTTTCATTTTGTAATGTAGACTATGTCTTTACTTTTCAAGCACAAGGTCTCATTCTGAAAGCCAAGAAATATTTAACCTAAGTGTAGCTATATGCAAAGAAAAATATAGCCTTAAACTTTCGCAAGGGAACGGCCCTTATAAACTCAGGAAAATGAAAACTTGGACATATTTGGCACAAGACTTTTAACATTCCACTTACTCTGCTTCTGAACCTCAAAGGTCCCTTGCACAGTATGGATTTCAAACTGCAAAAACACTCCTCTGAAAACAGTATCAACTCATGTCTACATAACTAATTCGACCCTGAAATTAAGTTAACTAAATCTGTTCAGGGACTTAAGCAACTAGAAAATATCCCTGTAGTCAAATAAGGTTTTAACAGGAATCTCATGAGGCTGCAGAAGAATTTCTAGGCCTCTGCTGACACGTATTTCTAAGTCTGGCTGAGAGAAGTGTTATAAGACACTTATGGGTTCACTCTGCCTGAAATGCCCTTGGGCCTCTCCCAATACTTAGTTTCGAGACACAGCCTTCCCTTCCTTCAGATTTTTTTAGAACTCACCACTTGCTTAAAATATTCCCTATACCACTTCACCAAAAAGCCGAATTCTTAAAACACTATTCCCCTTTTACATATAAAATAATCCACAACTTGTATGAGCTAGATGCCCAATTAATAAGTGTCCTGTTAGCATTTCACTATGCATTCTCTAAGTTCCATAATGGCATTGACCATTCCTTTTCTTTTCTTATTCTTTCTTCTTTTTTTTCACTTGTTCCCTCCCATGCCAGGATAGGGTACAGTGTGGTACTCCCAGCCGAAAGAACTCAAATCAATATAAATCACATCTTGGCGTCCTCAGCTCACAGCCCTCCAAAAGCTCTCTATTACAGTTGGAATGATGTCCAAGTAAGACCCTACATGACGTGGCCTCTGAAGACTGAGCCACCTCCCACCACTCGGCCCTCCCCCCACTCACCACACCCAGCCCACACAGGCCTCTGCTATTCCTGGATGGTGACAAACACACTCCCTTAGGGCTTCTGCACTCATGGTTCCCTCTGCTTCCCTTCTCTGCTCACTCCCTCAGGTCTCTTTAAATGTCTCCTCCTTAGAGAGGACTTCTCCTAACTCCCCATCTAAAATAGCGGCTTCCCCTCACTATGGCCTACTTCTCTTCGCAGCCCTTGCTGACGTCATACCATATATGTATTTGGAGAGCTGCTCATTACCTCCCACCGTCACCACAACCCCTAGCATGTCTTTCAGTCCCACGAAAGGAGGGGCTTCACCTGGTGTCTCCTACACTGCCTGGCACGTGTTAGGTGTACAACAAATGGCAGTGAATCACTGCTTCCAAGACCTAGGGAAGGAAGTTTACACTGTGGCTGAAAAGCCCTATCTCCTCTGGGACGCACTCCCTCACAAATCCAGCGTAATTCCTCTTATGCCAGGCTTCCAAATAACGAACAGGATTCTTTATACCTAACTCTGAACTTCCTCACCTTCTTCAGTGGACTGCAACCTTCAAGGGAAAGTTTTCTGTCCAACCCTTATACTGGGTCACTCAGTCATTAGAATTGCGTTTTTGACAACATGCCCAAAATATCCACATATAGAATACCATACTACCCCACTGCTCCCTGCTGGTCATTTCAACCTTTATCACCCAAGGTAGTAAGGGATTTCTCCTCACACTTCAATATGAGGGATGCAACTCGGCTGTATATTCCTCTACTATACCTCCCAGTCTTCCAAAGGGCATCTTCTGAGCATCCCTCGCTCAGGCCACCATCTCAAGAATCCAACATCTACACCACACCCCACCCCGCCCCAGCAGAGGAAAGATTTTGTGGGTAGAAGCAAACCTAACACACCTTACCGTCCAAGGCTTGCCTTTAGAGCTGCAGCCTGTCTCCCAAGCCAGCTAGCTGTCTCTAATTTAAGATCCTTAAGAGTAACCTGGTCCTTTTTCCTTGGCCTCCAAAGAAAACGCTAAGAACAGAAAGAAACTGGACACAAGCGTAGAGCAACCTGAACCCTAGCTGAAAAATACAGATATGCCTTTCAGAACGTCTCACCAACTAACATTTTCCTGGTGGAGCACCTCCTGTGTTTTAATACTCAAATGTCACAGACTATATGTATATATCTCTAAATACAATACTTATCTGAAAGGTGTTTATGTAAGAAAAAAATATACTTACATCCCAAAACCTAAACACAATGTTGTTAACAATATAGTGTACAAAATATTGAGATACCAGGACTTGACAGAGAAGGCACGCAGAGTATCGCTATGGTAAAGTAACTGCTTGTTAACAACCACATCAATTGTTTTATGCTCAAGAAGGCTGTTTTACGTTTTTCTCATTGTATTCCTGTTGCATATACAGAGGAATTTTTACTGTTTTTGTAACATTGTAGAAAGTTATTCAGTTGAGTTGAGTAATGCATTATAATTATTCCTATTTAAAGTAATAAGCAATGGTCCCCCACTTGTGCAGAGCCTCTGATTTTTGGAATGGACTGCTGCCATTAAGTGGAAGATGCCTGCATTTTCTTGGAATCTTTCACCCAAAACCCATCAACAAGTTTCTCCCTAGGCCTTTCTGATCTGGTCTCGGTCCAGCAGCTCATCTGTTCTCAATCTCTAACTTTGGCTCATTCAATCCCTTCTTGCCTCTTCATCTTCCAGCTCCCCCAACTGCAGTAATCTGGGTCATCCACTGGCCCTCTTACCTTTCATTCCATTAACCCCTTCCCTCTATCCTTTTCTTTATTTTCAATTAGCTTTTACTTTCACAGAAGGAATACATGCACATAATCTAAAAGATGAACTGAGCTAAAAGGATCATAACAGAAGCAGTCCCTAGCTCTCCCCGGCTCAGTCCCCTCCCTTATGCTGTTTGCCCAGAGTCACTTCCAACACTGAGCCCTTGCTTTAAGTGATTAAATCTCAGTAAAATGCTATCTCCTGGTTATGCTGCTTTAAAGCGTATTCTACTGCCTTCCTGTAACAGTAAATGAGGACTTTTTAGCTCTCTTACACTCACTTTCCGTTCCTCTCAATCTTTCTCGATAAGCATATGCCAAAAATTATGGTTAAATCCATATTCAATGCATTAGTTATTAAGATTATTGTTTGCTTATGAGCTAAATAATGAAAAATAACTTATTTCCTTTCTGGAATAACTTTTTTTCTTTTTCCTATATTTAATAACTTCCTAATTTCCTCATTTGCTTAGTTTTATTTGTATTTCCAGCTAAGCCTTCCCATACCCTCAAACAACTCTGTAATACCACTCTCAACCCGTTTTTCACATGGCCAAACGTCATACTTATCAGGGTTTTTTCCTGATAAGATTTATCAACTTCACTTTTTCCCTCCCTCTTGTGGTTCTAATCTGTACTGAGAGTTTTCTAAGGCTGTGTGTCATGGGTGTACTAGGTTGGAATTCCCCTTCACTAACGTTCAAAAACTACCCAGCTTCTCGGTCCTATGTAGGATTACCCGTTCCTAGTCCGCATGTCACCTTCTTTCTTGGTTTTACTCCCTAGTTTTTTGGTGGGCTAGATCCTGTAGACTTTTCGACTCTGCATGTCTGAGGATATTTTACTCTATCCTTACACTCGATCAATTTACTATAAGCTGAATTCATATTTTGAAGATATTATTCTGTTGCTTTCTATCTTTCAAAACTGTTTTTGATAAATTAGTTTTCATTCCTGATCCTTCCACTGTTATCTCCCTTCTTATCTCTTGCCTTTTCAATCAGCTTTGTGTGTTGGTGTATGTGAAGCATCACTAGCCATCAGAGAGATGCAAATTAAAACCACAATGAGATATGACTTCACACCTTTTGGAATGGTCATCATTCCCAAATCAACAAACAAGTGCTGGTGAGGATGTGGAGAAAAGGGAACCTTTGTACATTGTTGGTGGGAATGCGGACTAGTTCAGCCACTGTGGAAAACAGTATGGAATTTCCTCAAAAAACTAAAAATAGAACTGCCTTTTGACCCGGCAATTCCACTGCTGGTATTATACCCTAAGGGCCCTGAAACACCAATTCAAAAGAACTAATGCACCCCAATGTTCATAGCAACACAATTTACAATAGCCAAGTGCTGGAACCAACCTAAGTGCTCATCAGTCAATGAGTGGATCACAAAACTGTGGTACATTTACACAATGGAATTCTACGCAGCAGAGAGAAAGAAGGAGCTCCTACCCTTTGCAACAGCATGGAATGATCTGGAGAGCATTATGCTAAGTGAAATAAGCCAGGCAGTAAAAGACAAATACCATATGGTCTCACCAATAAGTAGAACCTAACCAACAAAATAAACAAACAAGCAAAATAGAACCAGAGACATTGAAATTAAGAACAAACTGACAGTAACCACAGGGGAGGGGAGGGGGGATAACAGAGAAAAGAAGAGAAAGGATCATCAAAGAGCACATATAAAGGACCCAGGGACAAAGCCAAAGAGGGGAAGGATTGAGGGTGGGAGGTGGGGGTAGG
>VMDR010025029.1:0-14705 GCA_007922815.1 Macrotus californicus | reverse complement strand
GGGACATACTCATTTGGACCCCGAATCACTGTCACGTCACCACACAGGCAATCGCTGAGGTGTCCCTCATTCATGTGCCAGCCTTGCCCTTCTGCTGGAGTAAGTGGTATACCTGTTAGCCTAACCCAGACAGACTCTCATCCTTGAGAAGTATGAGCCCCTACTTGCTATTATCTTTTGAGGCCATGGGTGATTTACTTGTCCATTTACCATTAACATTTAAAATGAGAGTTCTAACAAATCCTCCAGTGGGTCACCTGAGCGCAGTGTTCTTCCCTATCTCCAATATGTGCAAGAGCAACACCACTTCGTCTTGATGACCAGGGCCAATGACCCTCGCCAGTTAAGTGACTCCTTTCACAGCCTTGTGGTCTTTTGGCATGAAGTGTTCAAAGTGACATTGCAGCAGCCATAGCTTAAATTTCAGTAGGACTAGTATCCCCTAGTAAAAGTGGCCCATTCTGGGAACCAGGTCCTACGGAATAGTACTGTCCAATAGAACATTTTACAATAATGGAAATGTTCTGTGTTTGTGCTGTTTAACGTGGAAGCCACTTTCTCATGTGGCTGTTGAGTACTTGAAATGTGACTGGTGTGACTGAGGAACTGAGATTTTAATTTGATTTAATTGCATTTAAATACAAACAGCCACATGTGGCCAGTGGCTACCTTATTGGGCAGTGTAGCTTTAGACCCACAGAACCTAAAAATGTAGAGTTACAAAACCAGTTCTTCTGGTGGGTCAGTATGAGGGGAGCCATTCCTCTTCCCCTCCCCCAGGCTCCCAGACCCATGTATTCTATGTAGCACAGTTGTTGATTTGGGTGTACAGTGCATCCTGCAAGATGGCCATCTCTGTGCAGAGCATAATATTTAAGCTGACGCTTTACCTGAATCTTCAAGAGACCATTGCTCTACTATGTCAGGCTACCAGTTTCTGGGTGTACACTGTGTGATGGAACCAGTGGAATCATAGCCAGACTAGTCTTGGTAAGTCATAGTCTTCAGAGGGTGAGTACTGAACCCTGTGAAAATTCAGGGTCCTGCTAGGAATCCAGTAGATGGTCCATAGTAGCAGATACCATTATTCAGAATACTGCTCCTACCTGTTTACCAGCTAAAACAGAATCGGCCAGCTCTGAAATGGGTTCTCAAGAAGGAAGGGACTTCACAGTGGTCTGAGGCCGTGATACAGGGAGGTGTTCCACCCAACTAGGAACACCCCACGGCACTAGAGGTGTGTGTGGTGGCAAACAGCGCTGTGTGGAGTAGAGGGCAAACTAAACTAGAAGAGCCAGCCCTTGAGCTCTGAGCTAGGGTCGTGTCCTTTGCAGCAGCCTCATTCAAAAACTTATATACCACTCAGATGAGCTCTTTGTATGCTACCGGACCCTGGCAGAAATGGAGTGTTTAACCATGGGACATCAAGCAATTATGCAACAGAGCGGCCCATCTTGAGTTCAGGTCTGTCATAACTACCAAGTCATAAGATGGGGCAGGCCCAGTGGTAGTCCTCATGAAATAAAAGTGGAAAATGGCTAAGATCGATTCATGGATTGGTTAGCTCAAAATACGGATGCAAACTAAAAATGTATTGCTATTGCTGTTAGAAGTGGACCTAAAAAGCAGTGTTTTTGGAAATCCTCCTAACGGTCAGAGCTCTGAGTGGTTCACATTGTATGAAAGAGATGTGGCCCAAGGTAAGAATAAACACAGATTCGTGCCAGTTTTACATGTCAAGAGGAAACCTCCACCCTCCTCCACCTGCTTCCTTGAACCAGCACCCTTAGGACCTAGGCCCAATAGTTAGATCTTGATGGAACATTTTGGCTGGTCCTATAGCTTCTTCAGTGTAGTGTCTTTTTTCCCTTCCTCACCTTTTCGGCTGGGTATTGTAACTCAGCATAGGTATTGGTGTAGTGACCGGAAGGAAGGTAAGACGTGAGTACTGAGGGGTGTGCACGTGGTTTTGCAAAATTGGCACTTCTCCGGCACCTTCAAAAATGGGGTTAGGTCTACCTTTTAAAAGTTTTATTTAGAGACAATTCACATGCCACAAAAGTCTCCCTTTTAAAGCGTACAATTCAGTAGGTTTTTTTGTATACTGCGCAATGTTTGTGCAGCCATCCCCACTGTGTAATTCCAGAGTGTTTCCATCCCCCAATAAACCCTGCATCCATCTATTAGTCGTCATTCCCCATCTGCCTGCCACCACCACCTCAACCTCGCCTAGTCCCTGACAAGCACTGACCTATTTTCTGCCTCTGTGGATTTGTTTATTCTGGACATTTCAAAGAGAATTACACATACGGTCTTTGTGTCTGGCTTCGTTCACTTAACGTTTTCAGTGTTCATCCATGTTGTAGCGTGCATCAGTATTTCATTAATTTTTATAGCTGAATAATATGCCATTATATGGATATGCCACATTTTGTTTATCCATTCATCAGTTGATGGACATTTGGATTGCTTCCACCTTTTTCTTAAATTTATTTTTTATTATTTTTTGACCCTCCCTCCAGTTACAGCAGTTTTTGCTATATGTATTTGGTCTCTATTTTTATGTGAACATATTATGAACTTGTTATGTCCTTTTGATGGATGACTAACTCTTTTATCATTATAACATGTCCTTTGTCTCAGTAACAATTTTTGTTTTAAAGCTTGTTTTGTCTGCTTTCATAGCTCTCTTTGGAGTACTGCTTGCATGTTCTATCTTTTTTAACCCATTTTCAACTTCTTTGTGTCTTTGAATTTTAAGTATGTCTCTTGTAAATACGTATGAATTGGATAATGTTATATTATCTATCCTGCCAGTCTTACCTCTTAATTGGAGAGTTTAATCCATTTATATACAATGTAATTACTGATAAGGTAGTGTTTGCATCTGGGTTTTCTATTTATTTCATATATGTTGCATGTCTTTTTGTCCCTCTGTTCTTCCATTGCTGTCTTGTTTTTGTTAACTAGATATCTTCTAGAGTAACTTTTTTATTTTCTTGATGATTTTTGTATATATCTTTTAGTTATTTTCTCAGTGATTACCATAGGAATTACATTTAACATCCTAACTTACAACAATCTAGTTTGAACTAATACCACCTTAATTTCAATAGTACATAAAACTTCAGCTGTGTTCTCTTATTCCTGTATGCTGTTGTTGTCATATATTATATCTTCATATATTTTATGACATTCAACACAGATTTATAGTATTGCTTTATGCAGTTGTCTTTTAAATCAGAAGAAAAAAAGTGTTAGAAATACATCTATGCCCTGACTGGTGTAGCTCAGTGAACTGGGTGTCATCATGCAAACCGAAAGGTTGCTGGTTTGATTCTGGATCAGGGCGCATGCCTGGGTTGCGAACCATGTCCCTGGATCAGTGTGTGTAAGAGGCAACCGATTGATGTTTTTCTCACACATCAATGTTTCTCTCCCTCTCTTTCTTCCTACCTTACCCTCTCTCTAAAAATAGATATATAAAATCTTTTTAAAAATACACGTATACTAATTTATACTTAACTGTGTAGTTCACTTTACTGGTGCTCTTTATTTCTTTATGTAAATTTGAGTTACTGTCTAGTGTACTTTCAATTCAACCTGGAGGATTCTCTTTAATATTTCTTGTGTAGCAGGTTTGCTAGTGACAAATTGTATCTTTTTGTTTATCTGGGAATATTTTATATTTCTTCCTCATTTTTGAAAGATAGTTTTTATGAATATAGAATTTTTGGTTAATAGACTTTTCTTTTTTTAAAACAAAGATTTTATTTATTTTTAGAGAGAGGGGTAGGGAGGCAGAAAGGGAGAGAAACATCAGTGTGTGGTTGCCTCTCATGCACTCGTTACCGGGGACCTGGCCTGCAACCCAGGCATGTGCCCTGCCTGGGAATCGAACCAGCAACCCTTTGGTTCTCAGGCCGGCACTCAATCCACTGAGTCACACCAGCCAGGGCAGATTTTTTTTTTTCTTAACTAGGTATTTTGAGCACTTTGAATATATCATCTCATTGCCTTATGGCTTCCAAGTTTTCTGATGAGAAATTATGTTAATTTTATTGAATATTCCTTGTACACAAAGAGTCACTTCTCTCTGGTTGCTTACAAGATTTTCTCCTTGTCCTTGGACAGTTTTATTATGACGTGTCTAGATGTGGATCTCTTTGAGTTTATCCTATTTGGAATTTGTTGAGTTTCTTGGAGGTACAGAATTATGTTCTTTCATAAAACTTTAGAAGTTTTTGCTTATTATTTCTTCAAATATTCTTTGTGTCCCTTTTTCTCTGTCCTTCCTTCTAGTATTCCCATTTGTATCTGTTGGTATGCTGGATGGTTTCACACAAGTGTCTAAGGCACTCTTAGTTTTTTTAAAAAGATTTATTTATTTATTTTTAGAGAGAGGGGAGGGGAGGGAGAAAGAAAGGGAGAGAAACATCTATGCAAGAGAGAAACATTGATCTGTTGCCTCTTGTACATGCCCCAACCAGGGACTGAACCTACAACCCAGG
The DNA here is from genome assembly GCA_007922815.1 of Macrotus californicus. NCBI lineage: Eukaryota > Metazoa > Chordata > Mammalia > Chiroptera > Phyllostomidae > Macrotus > Macrotus californicus. The sequence goes on along the minus strand of VMDR010025029.1, from coordinate 10,194 downwards.
CACATGCCCTGACCAGGAATTGAACTGGTGACCTTTCAGTTCGCAGGATGACACCCAATCAACTGAGCCACATTGGTCAGGGCAGGCACTCCTAATTTTTTTAAATTCTTTTTCTTTCTGTTTCTCAGACAGGATAATCTCAACTGATCTATCTTCATGTTTGGTAATTTTTTCTTCTGAAAGTTCAAATCTATGGTAGCAACCTTCTAATTTTATTTTAATTTCAGTCATTCAGTTTAACTCCAAGATTTCTATTTGGTCCTTTTAAAATATTTTCTGTCTCTTTATTGATATTCTGTATTTGGTGAGACATCATTGTCACATTTATAGTTCTTTAGACATGATTTTCTATAGTTCTCTGAGCATGTTTAAAGTAGCCAATTTAAAGTCTTTTCCTAGTCCTCAGAGGCAGTTTTCATTGATTGCTATTCTGCCTGTGTATGGGCCAACCTCATGTTTCTCTGCATATCCAGTAATTTTTTGAAAATTTGGCATTTTAAGTAATGTGACTGCTTTGCAAATCAGACTTTCCCTATCCCCTGGGTTTGTTGTTATTGTTATTTATTCTAGATATTGTTGTTTTCTTGTTCAGTGACTTTTCTAAATTAAATCTGTAAAGTCTGTATTCTTTGTTGCTTCTGGAGGCTTCATTTCTTACCTTTTAAAAATTGTGGTTAAATACATATAATATAAAATTTCCTGTCTTAACCATTGTAAGAGTGCAGTTCAGTACTATTGAGTATGTTCACGTTGTTGTGCAGTATTTTCCTTACTTTTAACGCTTCTCGAGTCTGCCAGCACACCTTAGCGTGTAGAGTCCTTCTTTAATTTTGAAACTAGCAGTATCATAACATCAGACATCTCCGATTCTGACCTTTTGCCTCCTTCTTCTACATTAAAAGAATCATTGTGATTATACTGGGCACACTTGAATAACTCAGGATAATCTCTTTAATTTATAAAGCCATCTTATTTGCAACATTAGTTCTACCTGCAACTTTAACTCCCCTTTTCTCTATAATATGACGTATTTGTGGATTCCAGGGATTAGGATGGGGACATCTTTAGGGAGACGTCAATTCACCTGCCACACCCCTGTATTTCTCAATCACCTGAGGCATTGCACTAGCCAGTCTGTTCTTTTCCACTGGTACCCATCCCAGCTCACTGGTGATGAAAGTTTGAACATATGTACAGTTACAGCATGACAGGAACTATAGACATTCTACCCACCACCAGTGCAGTGACAGAGTCCTCATTGCCAGTCACTGGGCAGATGATCCAGTGCCAGAATCCCCCTTTAGAATCTGTGTCTTAGGATCACTCAGGCAGGTTTTCCTAGATACAGACTCTGAACTGGGTATTTGCATTCAGGAACATCACCTGCAAGGCACTGGGGAAACAAGGGCTGGGCAGTGCGGTAAGGTGAGCTATGATGTAGTTACAGCACAGATGTCAGTCATTCCCATGGGGAGCTCTTTTGCAGTTGCCCTGAATTGAGGCAAGGTGCCTAGGCCTTCATTCTCTGGCATGAGCCAAACATGGAATGCAGGCTGTCCCCAGGGTAGCTGGATAACTGTAGGTGAGACCGTTCTCTTCAGATGAGGGCCATATCTGGAGAGGAACATAGCTGGGAACCATTAACACCTAGCACTCGCAGCAGCTTCGGGAATGAGTACCTCAATCCGAAAAGAAAAGAAGCGTCTGGATGGCTCACCACACTTCACTACCTCACAGGCTTTACAGTGTGACACCTGGGCTAGTGGGCTGAAAAGAGGCCGAGGAAGGGAGAAGCACTAGACTGCAAGGGACAGAAGAGCATGGGTTCACATGTGTCAGAATACTACTTCTTTCAAGTGGCTCTGGCAAGGCAAGGTTGGATCAGTTCCTGGGACAACTGCAGACAGAGCCTGGCCCAGTGACTCCCCTGGTGCTGATTCCTGCTGCCAAGCCTGACGGAAGGAAGAAGTGTCCAGGGAGCATTTCCTGTGGATCTCAAGGAAGAGGAGGTTGGAAGGAAGCTAGATACCAGCACACGAAAGGGAAAGCAGCAGGGCTTTACTAGCTGGGGGCCAGAGAATACCGAAGCCCATAGGTATTATGTGAATTTTGAGAATGATAGGTTCATGGGGACTGTGTGGGGTCAGTCCAGACAGACATCCCTTTAAAGGAATGGTTTAGCTGGTTGAGAAGTGTGGAATGATCTCTGGCTTAAATATCCTGTACTTGGACTTTGCACTGACTCCTTTAGAGATCAGGCTCCAGCAGAGATCTCTGGAGGCCTCATGACCCCTTCTCATCTTCCTCTGGTGGTCTCATGAGTCCTTCTATGCATATGGCTGCCGTGGTTAGCCTTTCTGACCGATGGGGTGTATCAGGGCAGAAGCCAAGTTGAGAACCACAGTGCATACCTGAGAGCTCTAAGTATGAGGCAGGGAAGGCATGTACCTGTCATATTTGTCACTGTGTCCTAGGGTTGGGAACTGTTGTGCTGCATAGCAGGTGCTCATGAATCCTTGTGGAGTGAAGGATGAGCACCTTTGCCGGGTTGAGGAGTCCAGGAGGCAGGGCTGATGGGAGGGACTCACAGGGAAAGTGGTAATAGAAACCAGTATCTTGTTCTAGGAAACTGTTCCCTCTTCTTGGGAGAGAAAGGCCAGAGTCAATGACCAGAAATCTCTTGCCCAACTTGATCTTCAGTGAGGCCTGGCCATGTATGGTGGGAAAAAAACTGCTTGGTGCACACCATCCCTCCCTGGATCAAGCAGGATGTAGAGTCTGACTGCCTTGAGTGACAAGGGCTGACAACTGTACTTTTTCCCCCAGATGGGTGATGCAGCAGCTGGTGGTGCCACTGTCTTCCCAGACCTGGGGGCTGTGATCTCGCCCAGGAAGGTAAGTTCTGTTCTTTATAGTGCAGTGGTTGCTTCAGGGATCTGGCCTTGTCTGTTTCCCTGCCCCATTCCTCAGTTTGCTTGACTATGACTCTGATGGCCTCCAGAGCTTCTTGCCTAACTCCAATCTTAGAGCCCCTACTTTGGGAGAAGGAGCAGGAACTCCCTTCAGGGACAGGTGGGTTTCCAGGTGTTCACCACATAGTGAGGGGTAAATGCTGCCTGGGGACTGTCCCTGCAGTTTCAGAGTTCTGCCCCCTTGTACACAAAGAAGTGAGAATGTTTCTTTTTAAGCTGGAGTTTCAGAAGTACTCCATGGAGCTGGGGCTGTGGGTGTTTACAATAGGTAGGTGAAGACTTTTCCCTGAACAAAAACAAATCTTGTTTTCATTACACACAGCCTCTCTTTTGGAGTGCAGAAATTGTGTCTTCCTGTGACCCTCTCTGATTTGTTCCCTCAGAACAACTCCAAGATGTGTTTTGATAGGCCATCTCTTTTCAGGGGACAGCTTGTTCTGGTATAACTTTTTGCAGAGTGGCAAAAGTGACCTCATAATGAGACATACTGCCTACCCTGTGCTTGTGGGTTGCAAGTGGGGTGAGTGGTCTAGGATGTGGGATTAGCCATGTGGCCTCAGACTGAGCTCTAGTGGTCATTCCTAGATTCCGAGTTGGGAGTGAACTGTAGCCAAATTCTTAAAAATCCAAGAGTTTCCTTGTACACAAGGATTTTTCTACACTAAGCATTTTAGAATCCTCTTTCAGCCATTCAGCTCCTTACCTATTCAGTGGGTTGAGAGTACCAAGACCACTGATTGAGTGCCCCTTGAGCATTCTGAGAATACTGTGGGAGGCTTATTGAATATAACTGTCAAGAGCAGTGGACTCTGGCAAGGGTTCTGAGGGAGCCCTTGGGGAGGACGGGAGTCAGAGAGGGGCAGGGGTGTCCCAGGACAGCAAGGCCCACGTGGAACAAGGCACACACAGGCTGAAACCAGCCCCACAGCACTGGGGACTGGCTGCCTTTGTCACTTAGCTAAGGGGAGGCCTGTGGGCCAAGAGATGAGGCTGGGTCCACACCGCAGAGGCTGAAGCTTGAGCTACATCTGGAGGCAGCTGGGGTGCACCGTGGAAAGGCTTGAACTAGCACGTGACAGGAAGTGATTGCAGAGAGATGAGTTTATAGCCCTGCTACGGAGTTCTGGGGATAAATAGTGGTAGGTTCTCAGAAAACTGAACAAATGAGAAGAAAATGAGGCAGTTGCTGACCAGAAAAAGACAAAGTGGTACAAGACAGGAAATAAAAGTATAATCTATTAGGTGGCTCATGTGTGAGCAATATTGACATGACATAATATGTAAACCCTAAGTATTCATTTAACTAAAACTTGTAATTTCATTACATTGGGGGATGAGAGGGAGGAAATGCATGTTAGGAGCCATGGAAAAAGTTCCGCGTCTCCATCTCCCACGGCAGGCCATCAGTGTGTAAGGTCTAAAAGGGAGAATCAGTGAGCAGCACTGAGAGGATGTTACTTAGAAAAATGAAGATGAATACCAGAAGAAACAATTGAAGAAGTGATCCTCTTGGGATTGGTGGTGGGAAGCTGTTTATCATATAAGCCTTGTAGCAACTTGATTTTTTTCAACTAAGTACAGATATTACTTTAAAAAAAAAAATCCTCACCTGAGAAGATGTTTGTTTATTTTAGAGAGAGGGAGAGAGAGGGAGGGAGAAGCATCAATGTGAGAGAGAAGCACTGACTGGTTGCCTGCTGTACTCGCCCCGACTGAGCATTAAACCTGCAACTTTCTTAGAGTATGGGATAATGCTCCAACCAACTGAGGTACCTAGCCAGGGCAGTGGAGGTATTACTTTTAAAAATTGTGTTAAATTATGTTTTTAAAGTACTGTGACTTCATTAGTGCATTACGTTGGTTTATTTTTTTATTCCTTGTGGAAGAGTCCGTGTTGAGGAATGCAGTAGTGGTCCAGGTGCATTTGAGACACAGCTGTAGGTGACAGCACTAGCACCGGCCATGTGCTGCTTGGCTCTCCACAGCACACAGGTTGGTTCTGCTGGCCCACACCTCCACCATCTCGACAGGCTTCCTCATCCTTATCTTGGTCACCACCTGCCACTTTTCAGTGATGTCAAGCTTCTTAGAGTCTGTAACACACACGAGGGTGGTTCATGCCTTTATGTCTTTCTCATACTGTTCCCACTGCCCGGACCTCCTCAGTGCAGGAACTGTCATGGCCTGTCCATCTTCCCTGGACTACTACTCAGCTTCATATTCCAGCTCTGGGGTCTCCTTTTCCTCCCTTACCTGGTTGGGTGCCCCTTGATTCTGTTCCCATGGCAACATAGGCTGGCCTGTCTTGTGTTACTGGCAGAATTATGTACAATTATCTGTCTTTCACCAGCTCATGAACAACTTGAGTCCTGAGGCTGTGTCTTAACTCAGCACAGGACATAGGTCATTGATTTTGGCTACTGCATGAAGGGATGAGACTGTAACACATTTTGTTCCTGCTCAGTTTCCAGTAGGTGGTTCTGTGTACAAGGATAAGAGTTCCTAAAGCCACATGGATCACTAGAAGTTGACTGGCATCCTTTTCCCCTTCCCTTCCTCTCCCTGGCTGTAAGCCCACATCTTTCAGTGTGACAGACACCTTTCTGTGTCCTAGCCCCAGTCAGGTGAGAATTTGGAGAAGTATACATCTGGAGCAGAGGGAACGCAGACCAGGGCAGGTCCCAGGCAAGCTAGATTCATGCTGATCTGGCAACCTCTCTGGTTAGTCTGTGCCGTCTCTATACCCAGAGGGCCAGCTCATAATGGCTGCAGCAGCATCAACCCGTCTTGTGCCTAGTGCTGTCTTTGTAATATATTTTAGTGAATCCCAAGTTCTGATACCTTGTTTACACATTTATTTGTATGGCTTTTCCATTGATTGCAGCTTTAACCAAAAAAAAAAAAAATCTCAGCAAAAAGCCTTGAAGAGCCTTATTTTGAGTTTGTTTTAAGAGTGGAGAAATTTTACAAAGTGCATCATTTCTTAAGCATCATCTTTGTGGAGGACAAACTAAGGGATTTAAATAGTGAATACTTTAGTAGAAAGAGCTCTGGACTTGGGTCATGGCCCAGGCCTAATATTCTCTTAGGTTTTCTAAGCCTGAGTGTCCCTGCTACAGAGTGGAAGAGATGTTCCCTCTTGCCTCATAGAGAGTTATGAGAACTGTGTTGCTGTTACAACTTACAGTGATGCTTATTTTTTAAACTATGAAATGCATACACAGGTGTAAGCATAAATCATACAGTTTAAAGACTAATAAGGTGAGTACCCGTGTAACCACCACCAAAGTTAAGAAAAGAGGACAATGTAATCAGCACCTTAAAAGCTCCTAGTGAGAGACTTCTGCTTCTGGAAAGATGGAGTAGAAGTACTTTTTTCCTGTTCCTCTCCCTCAATACATTTACAATGCCTGGACATTACATTTAAAACAAACATTAAGAATACTCTGGAGGGTGGAAAGAAGAAGACAGGCCAGCTGGGAGACTTGGGACACAAGGAATGACAGCAGTGAGTTTCCTGGGTTTTCATTTGCCTCATGCATCTCAGACTTGGTGCTGGAGGAGTCTGCAACCTGGGAGTGCCCACAGGTGCCAACAAAAACGACCCAAAGCAAAGCCTGCTTCCTTTCAGCAAGAGGGCTGGAAAAGAGGCACCCCCCACCCCAAACAGAAAACTTTGGGACAGTAACACCCAAACTAATTAATACATTTGCCTCTAATTAACACATTGTTCTAACGGCATCCCACAATTTTAATGTGATATTGTTATGGCTACTCAGTCCAAGATACTTATTTTCCATGTGTTTTGTTCTTCAACCCATAAGTTTATTACAGAAGCATAGTTCTTAATTTCCAAATTTGTGAGAGTTTTTAATCTTTTGATATTAATTTCTCATTTGATTGTATTGTGACCAGAAAATATAGTCTATTTTGTTCAATGATCCAGAAATGGTTAAATTTTGAAAATATTAAAAGTGAACTTAGAAAGAATGTAAACGTTAGGGCAAAAGTAGGCTTACAGTTGTTCATATGGAAAATAATATAGTAATGAATAAATAATAATACAAAAATAAACTCTGTGTTTCATATACTCCCAATTGTAAACCTACTTTAGTCCCACCCCGTATATTGTATAGTATGGGGAGTTATGTTCTAATGTGTCAATTAGATTATATTTGTAAGTCATGTTGTTCAAATATTCTGTATCCTGAGGTGACTGTAAGATGGCAGCATAGGAAGTGAAATAAGCCAGGCGGTGAAGGACAAATACCATATGATCTCAACTTTAACTGGAACTTAATCAACAAAAGAAAAAAGCAAACAAAATATAACCAGAGACATTGAAATTAAGAACAATCTAACAATAGCCAGAGGGGTGGGCGGGAGGGCACAGTGGGGGCAAGGGTTTTCAGGAACCACTAAAAAGGACACATGGACACAACCGAGGGGGAGGGTAGGAGCAAGGGAGGGAGGTGGGATTGGAGGTGGGGGGGGGAGTGATGGGGGGAAAGATTCAGACAACTGTAATTGAACAACAGTAAAGTAATTAAAAAAATGGCAGCATAGGTAAACATAGCTCTGCTTCTCACATAACCACATCAAAATTACAACTCAGCTATGGAACAACATCACTCAGAACCAGCAGAAATCAGACTGAATGGAGGTCCTGCAACCATGGAATTAAAAAAGAAAACACATCCATCCAGACTGGTAGGAGGGGCAGAGACGCAGAGATACAGAACAGGCTGGTCCCACATCCATGTGTGGTGGATAAAAAATAGGAGGGATATCTCAGGAATGAGGGGTTCCAGCCCCCCATATCAGTCCCCCCAGTCCAGGGTTCCAGTGCTGGGAAGATAAGTCCCTGTGGCCTCTGCCTAGAAAAACCAGTGGAGATTGAGTGGGTGGAAGAAACTTCTGGAGTCCTAGGCAGTTCCTCTTACAGGACCTGCATACGGACCATACTCAGACTCAACTCCTGCTGAGCTCAGGCACTGGGGCAGCAGCTGGAAAGGCTCCAGTGGCATACTGGGAGAAACTGAAGTGTCTGGCATCAAGGTGAGAGCCAGTGAACAGCTTTTTTCCAGACAGAACTGCTGGCAGAGGCCATTGCTCCTCTTCTGAGTCCTCTCCCCACAGAACCACAGAGCACGGCAGGCACCGCACATGAGACTCCATCAACATGGCACACACTGTTTACCCTGCCCTGTTGATTCCCCTAAACCCTGCCCCACCCAGCTAATGGGCAGACCCAAGCAGTTAACAGTGGCTTTTCCAGACAAATGACTTGTCTTGAGACAACATGCTTCTGATCTACCTAAACCCTTTCAAACAAGCAGCAGCTGGCCTCAGCAAGCCCCCATACCATAAGTGGCTCCAGGCCTGGTACTAGCAGCAGCTGGCCTTGGTTCACAGCCTGGCCTTGCTAGGGTACCTCCAGGCCCAGCACAAGAAGTAGCCAGTTGCAGATCGCTTTATATCTTGTGCCAAGTGGCCCCAGACAGAACACAAGCAGGCACCAGAGCCCTGTTAAAGTAAGCCCTGCTCTGTGGAGTGGGCCCCTGCACAGCTGATCCTCCACAGAGGGCAGAGGTTGGTGGTTATCGGTCACATCTAGTCCTTGCAGCTGACTGGCCTGGGTAATTCCCTCCCATTGACCTGCCAACAACAGTCCATGCTCAACAACATGAAGGTGTAATCAGCACATACGGAGGGTGTATCTTATGTACCCAGCTTGGGTGATAGGGGAGGTTGTGCCACTGGACCCCATAGGACAACTACTGCATTAGGCCACACTACCAAGACAGGGAGTCATAGCAGCTCTACCTAATACATAGAAACAAACACAGAGAGGCTGCCAAAAGAAGGAGACAAAGAAGCATCGCCCAAATGAAAGAATAGAAAAAGACTCTAGAAAAAGAACTGAACAAAATGGAGATAAGCAATTACTCAGATGCAGAGTTCAAAACACTGGTAATAAGGGTGCTCAAGGAACTCAATGAGGACCTCAACAGTGTAAAAAAGATCCCATCAGACATGAAGGATACAGTAATTGAAATAAAGAACAAGTTACAGGGAATCAACCGTAGAATGAATGAAGCCAAAATCAATTATTTGGAACATAAGAAAGCTAAAAATAAGCAACCAGAACAGTAAGAAGGAAAAAGAATCTAAAAAAAAAAAAAATGAGGATAGTAAAAGGAGCCTCTGGGACCACTTCAAGTGTACCAACAGTTACATCATAGGGGTACCAGAAGGAGAAGAGAAAGAACAAGAAGTTGAAAGTCTATTTGAAAAAATAATGAAAGAAAACTTCCCTAATTTGGTGAAGGAAGTAGACGTACACATCCAGGAAGCACAGAGAGTCCCAAACAAGAATGCAAAGAGGCCCACCCCAACACACATCATAATCAAAATACCAAAGGTTAAAGATAAAGAGAGAATCTTAAAAGCAGCAAGAGCAAAGAAGTCAGTTACCACAGGGGAGTTCCCATAAGACTGTCAGCTGAAATCTCAAAAGAAACTTTGCAGGCTAGAAGGGATTGGCAAGAAGTATTCAAAGTCATGAGAAGCAGGGAACTACAGCCAAGATTGCTCTACCCAGCAAAGCTATCATTTAGAGTCGAAGGGCAGATAAAGAGCTTCCCAGACAAGGAGAAGCTAAAGGAGTTCATCATCACCAAAGAATTATTATATGAAATGTTAAAGGGACTTATTTAAGAAAAAGAAGATCAAAACTATGAACAATAAATGGCAGAAATACGTATCTATCAACAATTTAAAGAACAAACTAAGCAAACAAGCAGAACAGAAACAGAATCATAGATACGGAGAATTAGTTGATGACAACCAGACGGGAGGGGAGATTAGGGGAATAGGTGAAAAGGTGAAGGGATTAAAAAGCACAAATTAGTTGTTACCGAATAGTCATGGAGATGTAAAGTACAGTATAGGAAATGGAGTAGCCAAAGAACTTATATGCATGACCCATGGACACGAACAGTGGTGGGAGGATTGCCTGAATAGGTGGGGGTACCGGGTAGAGAGGGCAAAGGGGGAAAAATTGGGACAACTGTAGTAGCATAATCAATAAAACATATTTAAAAAAAAACAAATATTCTGTATCCTTACTGATTTTTTATCTGCTTTTTTAGTAAGTTACTGAGAGGTTTGTTAAGCTCTCCTACTATGATTGTGTTTTCCTCTAGTTATCTAGTTAATT
>VMDR010025028.1:0-14704 GCA_007922815.1 Macrotus californicus | reverse complement strand
CCATGAAGTATCCAGCCAGTAATATGAAAAATAGAGACATTTATTGAAGAAGATACAAGATACAAGAAACATTGTACATAGGACAATGATGCCTCAGTCCGCTTCAGAGGGGGCACCTTAGGATCTCACACAGTTCTCCCAGTCCCCATCAGCTGCCCCATTGTATTTTCCTGAATCTCACTGAGGGTCTGAAGTCTCTTCCCTTTCAAAGGTGATTTTAGTTTTGGGAAAAGCCAGAAGTCACAGGGCACCAAATATGGGCTATAGAAGGGCTAAGTCACCTGGGTGATTTGATGTTTCCCCAAAAAAACTCTGCACAAGATGTGATGCATGAGCAGGTGTGTTGTTATGATGAAGCTGCCAATCACCAGTGGCCCATAGGTGTGACCCCCTGAGTCATCAGAATAGTTTCCACAGGGGAATGTTGAAGCTTCACACAAAATTTGATGCAGATCCATTTCTCTGTTTGCCCATTTTGAATGCGATGGCCACCCAGTACACATGCTCACTCAGTGGCATCTACCTGCCGCCCCCACTGACTGGTATAGGTGAAGTCGTCATTGTTCACGCATGTGCAGTCCAGTCCACTCTCCTTGGCTGCCAGGTTACATCGATGTCGTACAAACCATTCTTGTTATATTAACAGTGGCTGGGTTTTTTTCAGGACAGACCTTGTATGTTTGTATTCCATCTGGAAGTAATGCAGATTTGTTTTCTTTTTGCTTTTTATCTTTTACTTCTTCATTTTTCTCTAATTTCACTGGCTAGTATCTTCCTTGTAAGTGTGCATGGAAGATGTGATAGTGGATATTCTTTTCTTCAGTTTTATATATAGTTTTCCTTACTGATTAAAAATAAAATCTGAACTTGTAAGTATAGTCTTAAAAAATACAAATCTATCACTCTTCAATTACTCTGTTTTGGACTTTTTTTGGTAAAATGAGACAAAGATTCAAAAAACCACATAAGCACATATGTAGTTTAATAAAATATTTTAAGGCAAATGCTCTTGAAATCACCATCCATATTAAGGGTACTTTGTTATTCATCCCAGAAGTCCCTCCATATGCCTTGCCTCAATCATAAACCCACTGTCCTTCCAGAATAATCATTTTTCTAAATTTTAAAGCAGTTATTTCCTCATATTTCTTCATAGTTTAACTGATCCAATTTGCATCTCTAGAGTCTAATCTTGACTATTTCATTATTTTTATTTGATATATAATTTTTAAGTCTTTCAATCCACATTTTCCTCTTCCTATTTTTTATTACATTTTATCAGTTTCAGAGCATGACTCATTTATCACAGTCGAATTTTGCTAATATCTGCTCATGGTACAATGTGCTAATTGCACATTCATGTTTCTCTGTTTCCAGCAAATGAGCAGCTCAATAAAGCTGTAGTCAAGTAAGTAGCATTCTTTCTGTACTTTTAGCTGGATTCCATTGTGTGACATTCCTTGAAAACTTGTATTAGCTACTTATTAAATCTCCTCATTATTCTATGGATTGCTAATTCTTCCTGCTTTTAATGAAATAAACTGAAATGTTATTTTCTTTCTTTAGACTGTTAGTTGGTATAGTTAGCAGTTGATAAATTTTAGTTATTTTGTATAAAAAATTTGCATCCATAATAAATGTAGGAAAAGGGCTGCAGACTTTTGAGTTCTGACATTTTTAGGGAGTAAAGAACATGTGAGATGTCTCCCAGGTGACTTTAGATCTTCCAGAGAAATATTGTGATTTTCCCTTGGAAAGGATATTTTACTTCTGCTATTAAAAACCTGATATTACATAGAATCTTCCTCTAGTGTTTTTGTAAACTCCACATGGCAAAGTTTTGTGTTTCTGGACTTTATAAAATTAAAAAACAAACACCCATATTCTTTTCTTTTCCACATAAGAAGAAACGTTTGAGATAATGACCTCACTGTGAATCTCTCACAAATCTATTAAAAGAATATCCAATAGATCCTCAACTACTTACAACCTTTATAAGCCATACACAAATACCTCTAACTTTTATGGCCAACTGTAGTGAATGTATTCAGTAACAAATTAGATACTGGTAGAAACTCAGAGCATCTACCTGTCCCACACCAGGAGGGCAGGACATACTCTTTCTACTTCTGCTTATGTCTGGTGAAAACTTTTGGTAATCATGCTGGAGTTAATTGAAATTGTAAGAAAACAAGAGTTTGGAGAATTTTTTGATTACTTGGTTTACCCTTTTCAATTTAGGCAATTAAATAGCATCTTCCAGCTTAGGGTATCTTTTTTTTTTCTTTTCCCTAATGGATTTGGAAAGAATAGTAAATGAATGGAAAAATACTAAGCAGATGAGAAAAAAAAACTTTTAAAAATTATTCTCATCACACTTCTGCTTGGGAACAATTTAGCAACTGGAAGTCAGGCAATAAGTAGTTTAATGACAGAAAATCTATTTTACATTGATGACTGATGAGATCCTGGAATATTTAATTCTGGATTCTTCTATGAATTAGTTATTATGCATAAAGTTAAAGAGTATTGGGATTTAGGAATAGGCTTTTGTATTTCTGATACTGTTGTTAAATTTTCCAGAAAACCAGCAATCTAGATTATGATTTCTGTTTTTTTGTATGTCTCATAGTCTCGTATTTTACTATTTATATAGTTTTACCTTTCAAGGCATTGAGCCTCTACAGGAAGTTTAAGCAAGTGTATCGGTGATAGATTAACATGGATTCAACATTTTTTGCTTCTCTTCTTATTGAAAGATGGCAATCCTCTTGAATCTGAGTTTGCCTTGGAGGTTTGCTTGATCATTGCATGCTACAGAGGAATATTCTGGAGCTTCTAAGGCTGGTCCATAAGAACTCTTGCAGCTTCCATCTGGGCCTATTGGAACATTTGCTTTTGAAACCCAGCCGTTCTGTTGTGAGGAAGCCCAACCAGCCCCAGGGAGTGGCCCCTGGCCAACACCCCCAGATGAACTCCCAGATGACAACCTCACCGACTTGACAGCCGTGTAAGCGAGCCATCTTGGAAACGGGTCTTCCAGACCAGTTGGGCTGCTGATGCTTTGTGGGATCGTGATGAACTCACCCTGCCAAACTCTTCCCAAATTGTAAATTTGTGAGCCAAAAACATGATTGTTTTTTATTTGAAGCCCCCAAGTTCTGGAGTGATTTGTTATACAGCAATAGATTGCAGAACAGCATGCATTTCCTGGACTGACTTCTTAATTTTTAAAGTTTTTAAAGATTACAGTTGATATTCAGTATTATCTTTTATTAGTTTCAGGTGTACAGTGTATTATTTACATATTTATATAATTTACTAAGTGATCCCCTGTGTAAGTGTAGTAACTACCTGGCACCATATATAGTAAATCACAATATTTCTTATTATATTCCCAATGCTGGATGTATCATCCCCATGACTATTTTGTAACTACCACTGGACTATGAGTTCTGAATCAATAGAAAAATAAGACAAAGGAGTCAGGAGAATGGAGAACCAAAATGTTTTTTGATTTTCAATAGTGGTTACATTAGAGGACTTCTCTTAGTTTGAGAGCCCATGTTGGTTTGTGGGAACCTACCCTGTATTCCTGAATTTGCTCCCCTGAAACAAAGTTGAATTCAGTGCATGCAGGTCACTGCCTCCCACTGGTCCAGGAGCAGAAAGAAACTGATCTGGTCATGTTCAAACCCTTTAAGCCATTTAATAGATTAGATGTTCTCATTAGAGAAATGTAGGTCAGTGATATCACTCACCACCAATCTGGTAATTCACTCCACATTTGAACAGAGAAATAAGAGTGTTTCAAGAATTTAGTAGAACTTAGGGACAATTCCTCCTCATTTAAATTATGAAACTGTATTTAAGGCATTCTCCTCTCCTGCTTAGTGAAAATTCAGAGAAGCTGTTCAGACAGAATTTGATTCCAATCCTGACTCAGCAACTTTATAGAAATGTGTCCTTGGGCAAGTGATTTAACCTTTGTGAGCCTCAGTTTTCTCATCTGTAAAATGGGAATAATAATGTCACCTAACTTATTAGGTCTAATATATAGTAAGGACTTAGAATAGTGTTTCTATTGTTTGGTATTGTAAGAAGCTAGTAAGGATACTGATGCTTAAAATATTAGGGCATGTGGAATTCTAAAAGAAAAACTGAAATAAAAATACCATAGGCTTAACCAAGTGGTTATTATTGATTTGCACTTCTGATAGCATAGTTTTCGATATGAAAGAATGTGACCACCTTGTAGTCAAGGCTGATGGGGGAATGAGAATTTTGTATAGGTGTCCATCTCTATACAGAAAATATGCTTACTCTAAAACCCTCAGGCCACCAGACTTATCAGAAACATTAAGACTGGTTAATAGATGATTACAGAACAGATATGCAGTTGAGTAAACATATTGTATACGTTTTATCAAGCAGTGTGTGTGTTTGTGTTGGTGTGTGTGTGTGGGGGGAACCGAGGATTTTAACTTATTTCTCCACATTTTATGCAGACTGAAATTTGATGGTACATTTAAAGTTCCAATCCAAGTTCACCTGCATGATGCTTGCTGATCTACATCACGCAACTGATGTGTTTTTCTTTGCTTGATATCACTACCCAACAAACTTACCCTTAACTAAGAACATTTAAGAGTTTCATTTGTGTTAGTTTTATTACTCAAAGTAAGGCCCTTAAAGATGTCAGGTACATTCATTATTGCCTTTTTTTTATTCAAGACACAACTGGTTCTCAATAAATATTTACTTGAATTAATTCTAGAATATTTTATAATATTCCATTTGTAGCCAAATACGTTATCGAAATTCTAACATATTTTTCTGTCTGCTTTAGCTAGAAAAAATGGTTTGTTCCTATTGGCATTGAGGACATTAAATATTATTGTCCAGATTCAGTTACTTACTAGAGATGAAAATTTTGTGTATGTGAGCTTAAAAGAACAGATAGCAAAACCCTAAGAGCACTCTGACTGAGTTTGGAGTGGTGAGATTGCAATCTATGTACGGGAATCTTTGGCTGCCTGTTGGCCGCTGGTGCCAATGGGCAGGGAGAGGGTAGCTGTGGGCAAACATGAAGCTATGGAGCAGATGACAGGACCATTCCAGAGTACACAGCACAGGAGCTAACTCTCCCAGGGGTGCTGTAACTTCGCCTGGGCCACACAAATATTTTAGAAATAAAAGCCACTAGCCTGCTCAATCAAGCATCCCATTTACAATCGTGCACACTTGTAAACATTAGGATCTTCCTGGGTATCTAATCAAGAAGTGCACAACTGTTGGTGTAGGCTACTGTCACTCTTGAGTGGACAAGGACCAGAAGTAACCATGGGAATTGGGGGGGGGGAAAGGAGTGTTAGTGTGTATCCCTGCTGTATATAATAAGTAGTCTATTGTTTCAAGAGAAACCGACCCATAAAGCATTGTGACCATAGTTATGTGACAATTTAGGGTTAGAATAAAACTCCAGAAATAATAACCTGGTTCAGATCACTGTGGCATAGATACCATTTACAGAAGAGAAGAAGAACTAGCAGATTAATAAATGACACTTGTATTTATATCTCAGGCAAATGAATATTTTTCAACATAATATAGAATGTATATTATATCATATCATCAATGGCATTAAAAATGAAATTTTTACAGGTACTGTGAATTCCATGACTTAAATTTTGCAACAGACAGTATTCGTATGAACTCCTTCATTTATTCAATGGCATTTATTGCATTCTAACAATGGGTCAGACATGGTACTAGGTGCTTTCTTGTAGGCGTGAATAACTCAGATATAATAAATGTCTTAGGATACTAAAATTTCATCTTTAAAATGGAAGGTAATTCAGGAACTTGATCAATACTCTTCTTATCATACAGTTAATTGATATAATTCTTGATCTTAAAGGGTTATAAAATACCACAGAATCATTCAGAAGGATTAACTGCTGTGTCTCAGGGTTTACCGAATACCCTCTAATTTGATGCCGTGAGGCCCCATCAAGTTGACTAATATGGTGTCAAGTTATTTCCAAAAAAATACACCCCTTAAATATCCCTGATTATTCCAAGGAGCGTACAAATGTACTTGAATATGTTTCTGATACCAAGGGCAGCCTATGCACAGTTGTTCTATGTATATACTGAGTGATTGCTACCACTGGTATATAACATTTATTGCATGCTTATAATGTGTCAGGTCCTATTGTATACTCTTTCCACAAATTTACTCATTTAGTACTTACAAAACCCCATGAAGTAGATACAGCTATTATTCATATTTTACAGGGGAATTGAGGCATTGGATGGTGAAATAACTTGCCAAGATCATATCTCTTGGAAGAGGCTACATCAGTTCAAACCTAGACAGTCTGGGACCTGCATCTGAGTCCTTAACCAATGTACTCTTCAAGGTGAGACTTGTTTCCTGCCCTGGTATTTGATGCTGCTGCCTTCTTTCTGCTGAAATGTTCCTACTCTCGCTCAGTTTGCCCATCCTTCTCTCAGTTACTTAGGGCTTCAACTTACGTCACTGCCGACATCCTCTTTAGCACATGGAACCTCTTATCCTGCTGGATCTCTCTCTTTTATGGTGGTGTCCCACAGTGCCACCACGTGGTCCCCAGGGAACAGTAATTTCATTAATGCACTGCATCCCAGAGTGGGGGTGCGGGGAGCAAGCTGGGTTGCAGGAAGGGCTGCACAGGAGGAGTCGACAAGCACAGCCCTGTTCTGAACCCAGAAGCTCTCCCTTCTACTCTCACATTCAAGCCTTTTTGCTAAATCTGGCTAATTCAAGCAGATTTCTTAATTAGTTTGACTTATTTTGTGTCAGGAGATTATACATTGGTCTATTCCCTAACCATGGAAATATTTTCAGGGGTTTTTCCTTGCCATGGGGCTCTAGGGCCCCTTTTAAATCAAAGATGCAGCTGGCTCCCCTCAGCCCCACCCCAATATTCTTAGGTATCTTGTGATACAGAAGACCTTTGGCAGAAGATTGCACAACTTCATGTGACTGCCTGTTCAAGCCCTGCCATAAAATAAATCACATACAGTTACTAAGGAAACCCATGGCCAACTATTAAAAGCACATTTCTGAAATGGCAATGTATGTGCCTTTTTACAAAGACATTAAATATTGATATCTAGGAGCAAGTCTCATAAGTATTATCATTTTAAATCATTATGAACATAAATTATGTTTCAAAATATACAGAAACTATAGAAGGACATAAAAAACATCTCAGTTCTATGGTGACCATGTCCCAGGAACTACAAATACTACTGTGGTTTGTTGCCTACATTTGTAATAGTAGAAAATGCTCAGCCTCACTTATAAGTTACTCAGGATAAGAAAAAAATTTTTTTCCCATGAATTTCAACATATGAATTATCATGCACATCCTTAGGTGATGGTACCCATTTTATCAAAGCTGTGTATGTCATCTTTTTGCTGTAGGGTGTAATGTGGCTTTTACATCGTAGCTTGGCACAAGAGAATATAAGTTCATGGACAGATAGAGGTAGACTTTGGGAGATGAGTCTTTGAGTCCTGCAAAATAGATCAGAGAATAGGGAGTTTTACGTTTTGGGTTTAACTTCAATTCTTCTAGTAACTGGGTTACTTGGGACAATGAAATTTACTACTCTGGGTCTCAAGATCTCAACAGGAAAATAAGGAAGTTGGAGTAGCTGATCTCTGAGGAACTACTCTGATTTCATGTTCTGTTATTCTAAGAATCTTTTTTTTAAACTCAATTTCCTATCACCCATACTTACTTCTTTATGATTTTAAATGAGAACAGGAATATATCATATTATTTGCCAAACATTTCCCCGGGATATCCTTCACTTCAGAATTTACCTTTCCCTTTCCACCAGGAATAAGGACATTACCTGAAGCAAATGTTCTTTTCCTTGAAGATATTTGTCAGCTACAGGAGACTTTGTGCAAACTTAAAAGAAAAGCAAACTTGGATGTAAAATAAGCTATTTCCTTGGCTAATTGAGTTTTGCCTCTCCTTCAGTGGTTACTTTTTATTATTTAAATTTCGAGAGAATGTTTTCTCATAGCTGACGTTCTCTTTTGAAGAATCTGCAGTGAATCCATAACTACTGGTACTACTACTACTACTAATAGAGTAAAATTAGTGAACCAAACAACATTAGCTTGCTATTTTACTTCTTATTATGAGAGGGCTGAGGAAATAGTGCTGGGTGATACTCGAGCAATGAATGATCCAAACTGAAGCATTCAAATTCACAGTGTGATTGGAGGATTTAACCACATTGAAACTAAAGTATCTCTCAGTTGGTTGGGTTCTTGGGCTATCTCTTGTCTAAGTGTGGCTCTTGATGAACATAAAATGTAAGTTAAAATGATGAGTATGAATGTGAAACACTAGCTCAGTTATTTGGCACATAGAAAAGCCGAGAGAGGAGCAGAAAACTAGAAACCCCAGGAGATTGATAGTTTTGCTCTTCTTTGTTTAGGCCTCAAGGAATTTCAACTTTTTTCGAGTCCCTAGAGATTGCTGTGGTTTAGTCCCACGGGGACCTGAAGTCAGTGTGCATTAGTAAAGGTTGCCGTTGGTCTCATTACTCTCTCTAAAGCCAGGTCACTTCTCCAGAAAGCATGCAAGGTCTGCTGGGAAACACGTTCAGGTTCATTCCTGCGAAATGGAAATCTTTCCTCTTCGAAGATGCCATCATCTTTGTACCCTTCACTTTCTGTTCTCCTTTGGGTTCTCTAACAAATCAACTGAAAGATAAATCCAGCTCACCAGGTACTTGTACACGGTAGGAGCTTGATAAACATTTATTTAAAAGATAAGTTCTGGTTTCCTATCTGGGTCTTCTGGTTTCTGGCCTGACATGTAAAAAGCTTAGGAGTTGTCATTTTGTTCTAATAGTAAGTAAAAAGATGAACCAACTGGAAAAAAAACCCTAAAAAACACTTTTCTTAGATCTTCCAGAGACATAAGGTTAGAGAGTGAGCAACTGCCCCCTGAAATGGAGATGGAGAGAGGTGATACAGAGAACTGCATTTTACCAAATGAGAAACCCACATGCAGAAACCTCAGGAACCAGTACTGGGGTAGGAAAATCTAAACTACAAGTGACAAATAGCTGGGGACTCAGTGTGGATGAGTCTGAGAGAGAGAAGAAAGTCAGAGATAAATCCCCACATTTTTATGAGTTTTAAGTCTAGGAAAACATCTTAAAAGAAGTCAGGGGAGGAGAGGGAGCACCTTATCTTTCGCTTGCACGAAGAGTGAAGTGAATATTTTAAATCTTTTTTATTTTTTATTGAGATGTAATGGTCATATAACATTGTATAAGTTTAAGGTTTACACATGTTGATTCGATACATTTATATACTGGTATTGCAAATTGATTACCACTGTAACTCTAGTTAACACCTTTAAAGCTAGTGATTTTGGTGTGGTTTGTTATGCATCGTTACTATGGCAGTAACTGATACAATCTTTGTCTTTATCAAGCGTATCCCTGCACAACATACTTATTTCAAAATCTGAAGTTTCTTTCTCTTTCAATTGGAGTTAACACTCAGTCCTCTCTCTTAGGGTTATTGTGAAACTATAACCGGGCAGCATGGGGTCCGTTCACTAGCTGCCGTGTGTACACATAAGACAAAGATTTGTAGGGAAGGCAATAGGGGGAGCGGGGAACATTCCTCCTTGAACCCTTAGGTAGAATGTCCCATGTTCCCCAAATGATTGCATACCAAAACCACGCTCAGAAGTTCTGCATTACTGGTTATCTGCCCTTTGCGGGGTTAAGCCAGCCACACAAACAGGTTGCCATCCTCCCCTCTGGGGTGAGCACCTGTGGGTTTTCAGAGTCACTGTCATCTCACAGCAGCTCTCTCTCTCTATGTCTGGGGAGCACAGCCAGATCACTCCAGATGGTCGTGCAGGGATAGCTCCATCCATGAGGAGCCTCTGTGTAAGAGGCTCCCGGGGAATGAGAGTGGAAGCAGTTCAGGACCCATGTGCCATGCACCGGGTACAATGTCTCAGAGACTGGAGCCTGGCAAGGCATGCATCTCAGTGTGGAAACCTGCTTCTGGGGAGCTGACTTCCACCCGTGTGGGGCCTAAGCCCCGAGTGGTCCCAGTGTCTGCTGCACCCACTGAAAGATTGGCAGCAATGGCCTTCTGCCATCACCAGGTTCTTGCTGGAGGAACAAGAGGGCAGCGGGCGATCCTGTCCCCTGGCCATGCTGGAGCCGTCACTGGCCGTGGGCAGGCAGCAGGTACTGCAGCTTCCAGTCTGGGCAAGGGGCGCGGGGCTTGCCAATCCCACTCTGGAGGCATGGGCCACTGGCAAACCACAGCTGCTTCAGCCTCCCGTGTGGGGTGGGGTGCGGTGCCTGTTGCCCGACCACGCTCCCTGTGCCTGCCAGCCCAAGTCTCCTTCCCTCTCCTCCTACCGGAGCCTGATGTGCTCCTGGCCAGGCAGTTCCCTGAGTGCTTGCGGTACAGGACGGGTCCTGCTCCCGTCAAGTTCCCTTGGCTCGGCTCAGCAGCCTGAGCCCCCAGCCACCAACCAGCCAGCCAGGGAAGGTGAGAGCAAAAGCGGGAGGCGTTTCCACATACTCTGCCCCATAATTCCCTGCACAGCAGAGGTAGGTGGGAGGGTCTGTCCCTCCATCCAGTCACCTCCCTAGTTTTGGGCACCAGTGCTATGTGCTTCCTTTTTGCTAAGTCATGTGCACATTGCGTGGGTTCTGTGGAGTTGAAGCACATGTGCATTTTCGGGAGCTTATCCATCCCTCCCTGTTTCTGGGGCTGTGGTCCCCCACTCCATTACAAAATTATGTGACAAGGTGTACATAAATGGCACAAAGGGGGAGCTCAATGTGAGCCAGTTGTTCCTTTCCCCTCCCCCCCACCCCACAATGGATGAACCATTCTCAATAAGGCTGCTGTGAGAGGCCCTCTTCTTCTCCTGATTGGTACTTTGGGTCTGAAATCTTTTTTGTTGGTCAAATAAATGTCAGCAAATGAAAGCCAAACTTTGGCTTTACCAAAAATTGTAGGTAACAGGAACTCTGAAATCAATAATCAGGGTTCAAATCCCTGCTCTGCTATTTTCCAGCTTTGTGGACTTGGGTGACAATTTCTCTGGGCCTCCGTATTTTCACTTGAAAATGGGGCTAGGGTGATACCTGCCTCCTTCAGTTGTTACGAAGATTAAGTGATGTGTATCTAAAGTGTTTGGAGCATGACATATAGTTAGCATTAAGTACTTGGTGTTATATTATCGTTGGTATCATCATCAATATTGTTACTGAGATTTTAGCATGTCCTAGAGATCAGTTGAACCCCAGGCTCCCACCATGTGAAATTCTGCAAGGGCTTATGCATTAAGCAGGGATGTATTCTGCCGCTGCTAGTAGTCCATAGGTCAGTGGCCATTCACTAGAGTTCAGCCATCTGGCAGGAAGCTGGCAGATGCTCTGAGTCTCTACACATTGTCACAGTGAACAACTGGTCCAGAAATAACATGCTATAAAAATTCTGAAGGGAGCCAGCAAATGGGAAAGGGAATGACCCATTGCACTGAGCAAATGGCACTGGCTAATGTGGGTATGGATTTGGATCTGGCCTCTGAACAAAGAACTAAAAGCCAAAAAATACAGTTGCCGTGGGACTAGGCTGGTTTGAAGGGAGCTGGACCAAGAGTCCAGCTAAGACGAAGCATCTGAACCTTTAACACAGTAACAGAGTCTGAAAAATCTGCCATACATCCTTTAAAGGAGACACTTTACATTTAGTGGTATGAAATATAAGGAAGGGATTTTGTATGATGTTAAGAATAATGGGCTTTTGAGTCTGTGAGAACTGGGTTTGATTTTCATCCTTTTCATTTAAAAACTGTGTGACCTTGGACAAGTTTCTCCATCTCTCAGTTTCCTCACTTGTAAAATTAGGATAATAATTTTTTTTTATTATAGAGCTAATGAAGGGATTAAATCACATAACTGTATAAAAAGCTTAATAGTGTCTGGCACCTAATAGGCACTGAAATGGTATGTGTTACTGTTATTATTGTTATTAATTAAACACCATCTGCCAACATTTTTATATCACTAGGATTTCTTCCTTGGGTTACCATTTTCTATTACCTCCTATGCCCTGGTTTAGCTTTTCAATTATATGCAATAGACAGAACTTTTGGCATCTGCCCTTCTTGTATCCAGCTAATGACTTTGACATCACATAACTCAGTGTTTACCTTCTGGGCTGACTTTGATAGTGGGTTTCTGTCTGTATCATTTTTACTTGTTTGTTCAAGGTTTTAGTTTCATTATGTTCTATGTCTGTGAGTGGACAAGAGAGCAAGAAATCAAATGAGCCCTAAGGAATCATCTAAGGTTGGGAGACATTGTCAAAGAATGGGGTCTACCAGGCCAGAGAGAAAGAAAGAGAGGTATTAACTGACAATGTGGGGTGAGTATTTATCTAAAGGGAGTAAGAAACATTTGCTGTAAGTGGTTTGTACTGAGAACCAGGTCAGTTCCAACATGGGCTCTTAAATTAGGGACAGAGGTTTGTATTGAGAACCAGGTCAGTTCTAACATGGTCTCTTAAATTAGGGACGGAATTTTGGGTTAGTTCCTTTTTATGAGTTTTATGGATCATTTTCTCTGCTACTTTATTTCAAATTGATTATGAAAATTAGAAAAAAAATAAAGGCAAGTTCAGGTAAAGGATTTCTCAGGGGATAATAATGCAAAGAAATAGAGTTTTTCTATACAGCTGATTTGGTTTCCACCCATTCTTTCCTCCACTCTGCCACATTTCTCTCTTGAAATTGGACAATCAGACTTTGGGTAAATTAAGCCATGTTTTTTTAGGTTTAATTCCATTCACTCCAATTTTCTTCTCTTAGTGGTAGGTGCCAGGCAGTCCCTGAGGAACTGTTGATAGATCAAGAGTCCTTTTTACAACCAGGAAAGCAATGTTCATCTGTAGGTTCTCGAATAACATTGTTTTGCTCAATGTCTTTTTGTCATAATGTTGATGAAATGCCAAAGGAACTTATGTTTATGCCAATTAGGCTCTGGGAAACTTGATTTTGTTATATGGCATTTGACTTAGAGTCACAGAACCTATTGATGATGTTAACGGGGGACTTACTGTAAAGAGATTCATTGTCGGCCAACAGTGTCACCTTTCTATAAAAAGATGGAACTCCTGCAACCTGGTTCATACATCATTTTTCTCAGAGCAATAACAGGTTTTGTCCAGTATCCAAGATTATCACCTTAGGGACGTGGACAACAGTGAGGTAGTTGCTGGGAGGAGGCAGATATAAGGGGACTAAGTGGTAATGGAAAAATATAATAAAGATTATATTGAAAAAGAATAAATATGAGCAGGTGAAGTAAACAAAAAAAGATTTGGGGTTTGTAATGCACAAACTCTGAAACAGTGATACTCATACATGTAAAAATAGATGGACTAGGTAAAAATATAATTTTCTTTCCACTTCAAGTGCAATGTTCCTTACCTGATTGTCTAGTACTGGTACCTCTCTCCAAAGCATGGTCTGGGGATTTGTGCATTTTTATACTGTGTTTCCCTCTGGCATATATCCCTTGCAGGCTTTCTGGGACTTTTGGAAATCATGCAGTTTGGTTCCTTAAAATGTTCAAATGCAATGATAACTGATGATTTGTCATTGCTTTGTATTAAAATGCATTATTTCCTTGTATACCTTAGGGGTGTTTCTTGTAAGGTGGGCCAACTCCAAGATAAATCATTACAATAAAATGATATCATATGCATATATGAGAGAGTTCCTATAAAATAAGTGAAAGTTGTCACCAGCCAGTTGTCAATCAGGCATATTCTTGAAGTCTTCCTCCTCAACCCCAGTTATAGTGGATGACTTGGGATGAACATATGCATGTGCCTGTTGGGTAAGTGCCATAACCTCTTGGTGTTTCAGTTTATCTATAAAATGGGGACATCACTAGTGCTCTTTCAGAGGACAGTTTTGAAGAAAAATGGAGGTCAAGTATGGCAAGTGATGGATGTGTAGGTAATATTCACTTGGTAAATGATAGCTTTTATTGCTACTGCTAACTCATCTTGTGGTTGATTGATGTGCAATTGCAAGGTGACTGGCTTTGGTTAGGGGTGCAGTGTGTAGCCTTACGTCAGATTAGAATTTTACGGTTAGCTGGAGATTGAGTTGTTACTTGCCGGTGGAACTCGTAAGGGAAACTCCAAACAATGAAAACCATTTTAGGAGGAAATGAACACTAGATTGTTCAGATATTTCTGGATAATTCATGTGGACTGTTCCATTCTGAACATCTTGTAAAATTGTGCTTATAAATACTGCAGCTTTTGTCTTTTTGCAAGCATGATTTTAATTCTCAGAGCTTAACTTCAGAATAATGATCAAGTTGGTAACATTTTCACCTTAATATAATTCAGAGATTGTCTTTTTCCCAAGATAATTTTAGATATTTGGCTTGCAAAGGAAACTAGTACATAAACTCTTCTATTTACAACATTGCTGTGAGTTATTGGTTCATAGTATTATGTCATAATAATTACATTTTTACACAACTGTTTTATTCTAGGAAGCAGCCTATATCTTCAGGGAATAAAATCCTGTCTCTGCCCTCAAGGAATTTACAGTCTTGA
>VMDR010025027.1:0-14707 GCA_007922815.1 Macrotus californicus | reverse complement strand
TTTATTGTTGTTCAAGTACAGTTGTCTGCATTGTCCTCCCACCACCCTCCACCACCCCCCACCACCCCAGCCATCCCCTGTTGGAGAGGATGTGGAGAAAAGGGAACTGTGGGTGGGAATGCAGACTGGTGTAGCTACTGTGGACAACAGTATGGAATTTCTTCAGAAAACTAAAAATGGAATTGCCTTTTGACCTGACAATTCAACTGCTGGGATTATATCCTAAGAGCCCTGAAACACCAATCCATAACTTTGAATACTTCTTTCCAGGATCTTCTTGCCTGTAAGGATTCTTTTGAGAAATCAGCTGATAGTCTTATGGGTGCTCCTTTGTAGGTTAACTGTCTCATTTTCTTTTGCTGCTTTTAAGTTTCTCTCCTTACCTTTAATCTTGGGTAACTTAATTATGATGTGCCTTCGTGTGTTTCCCCTTGGATCTAATTTTTTTGGGACTCTCTGAGTCTCCTGGATTTCCTTCTCCAGATTGGGGAAGTTCTCCTTCATTATTTGTTCAAATAAGTTTCAATTTCTTGCTCTCCTCCTTCTGGCAGCCCTGTGATTCCGATTTTGAGCATTTAAAGTTGTCCCACAGATTCCTCAGACCTCTCTTCATTTTTTTTTTTTTTTAGTTCTTGTTTCTTTATTCTGTTCTGGTGGGATGTTTATTTCTTCCTTTAGTCCCATATTGTTGACTTGAGTCCCCATTTCCTTTCCTTCACTGTTGGTTCCCTGAATATATTCCTTTATTTCACTTTGCATAGTCTTCATTTATTCCTTCAGTTTTTAAAAATATTTTATTTATTTATTTTTAGAGAAACGGGAAGGGAGGGAGAAAGCAAGGGAGAGAAACAGCAATGTGTGATTGCCTCTGGTGTTCCTCTGAATGGACACCTGGCCTACAACCCAGGCACATGGCCTGACTTGGAATCCAACCAGCGACTCTTTGTTTTGCAGTCCTGTGCTCAATCTACTGAGCCACACCAGCAAGGACTCTTTCTTCATTTTGCAACCAAACTCAATAATTTCTGTGAGTATTCTGACTATCAGTGTTTTTTGTTTTTCATTTTTGTTTTTTGGCAGAGCCAGCTGAGGCTTTATTTTGGGAGAAAAAAACATTTGATTTGACTCTTAGTTGGGGGCATGGGTAAGAGGTGGTGACCCAGGCAGTAAACGCCCCCACCCCAAGGGTGAGATGAGGCCTGGGGCTGCTCCTTAGGTGGGTGTCCTGTGCCTTCTGCTCTCCTACAGAGCTCCTTTCCTGCCAGTTTGGAGGACAGGAGGAACCACAGTAGTCATTCACTTGGACAGGACATCAGATGACTCAGACACCAGTGTCCCATCACAGGTCTCAATCTTCTTCATAGCCACTGTGTTGGAGGAGCTGGTGCTGGTGTAGCTGAAGGAGCCAGAGCTCCTGCCAGAGCCCATGCTGGCCTGGAAGCCCAGGCCATAATTGAAGTTCTGGTAAGCTGGGCTCAGCCCACCTGAGTAGCCACTGGTGGTCTTGGTGTGGATACTCATGTTCTGCATCCCAGACTCCAGCTGGCTCTCCTTGCCCTCCATTAGCTTGTGGTAGGTGGTGTCTCCACGTCCAGGGCCAGCTTGATGTTCATAAGTTCCTGGTACTCATGCAACTGCTGGGTCTTGTCCTGCTTGGCGGCTCTCAGAGTGGCTTTCAGCTCAACCACCTTGGCCTGAGCATCCTTGATGGTCAGCTCGCCACGCTGCTCTGCATCCTTGATGGTTGTCTCCAGGGAAGTCCTCTGGCCTTTGAGCCCATTGATCTCAGCCTGGATTCTGATGTTCTGGTTAGTCTCAGAAATCACCGTCTTCATGTGACACAGGTCATTCCCATGCTTCCTGGCCAATGTCTGCAGCTCCTCATACTTGATCTTGTAGATGGCCTTAGCCTCAGTCCGTCTGTGGTTGGCAATCTCCTTGTACTGGGCCTTGACCTTGGTGATGATGCTGTCCAGGTCCAGGGAGCAGCTGTTGTCCATGGACATCACCACGGACGTGTCAAAGACCTGAGCCTGCAGCTCACACATCTCCTCGTCATATGGCTGCCTTCAGAGTTGATCTCATCGGTCAGCCCTTCCAGGCGGGACTGCAGCTCCCCCTTGTTCATGTAAGCTTCATCCACACCCTTCTTGATGAGGACAAATTCCTTCTCCATCTCTGTGTGCTCGTTGATCTTGTCCTCCTACTTATTCTTCAAGTCCTCCACCAGCCCCTGCATGTTGCCAAACTCCGCCTCCTGTCTCAGTGTCTCCTGGGCCAGTGTTTCCAGCTGCTGTCATAGGTTGCCAATGTAGGCTTTGAACATATTGTCCATGTTATTGTGAGGCATCTTCTGCTGCTGCAGGAGACTCCACTTGGTCTCCAGAATCTTATTCTGTTACTCCAGGCTCTGCACCTTATCGATGAAGGAAGCAAACTTGTTGAGGCTCTTGATCTGCTCCTTCTGGTTGCACACAGCCTAGATGTTGGGGTCCACCTCTTGCTTCATGGGGCTCAGCAGGCTCTGGTTCACTTGGACAGCTCTGATGGCCCCCCTGCTCCCAGATCCACTGACACCCTGAGCCAGATTCATGCTGGTGCTCAGGCCAAGCTGAGAGCTGCTGCTCACCGGGAAAAGTCCAAGGAGCTGGTGCTGGGCCCACTCAGGAACTAGGGGATGCTGAAGGCCGTGGGGCCAGAGGTGGACACCTTGAAGGATCCTGGGTCATCCTCACAGACATGGTGGAGGCTGGGGTGGAGGTGAGGAGGTCAAACCAGACAGAGATTCAAGAAGGAGCCAAAAAGCTGCTTAATTATATTTTGAACTCTGCATCTGATTGGCTGTCTTACCTCATTGCTTAGTTCTTTTTCTGGAGTTTTGTTCTGTTCTTTCATTTGGTGAGGGGAACTTTGGCCAGTGAGGTTCCCCAGGCCGCGGCAGATAAGAATGAAGAGTCGTCTCAGACACAATCCTGTTGCTCTGGTGGGAACAGGGGTGGCTTTCCCTCTAGTGGAGAATGCCCTGAGCCCTTCTCCTACACGGTTTTTATTAGGGTTGGGAAGTGCAGGGGGGTACAGCACACGTGTATAGCTTATCAATCAATGTCCAACAGGCTATAGTCATAAAAAACTAACACTATCTATAGATAAGGATTAAAGAAACAGAAATATTTTCAGGTTGGGGTCTGTGAGACATGCAGACACCAGATGGCTGTAAAGGCATACATCATGAATAGGGAGTTTCACTCCTTATGCCTTGAACTCAAACATCTGGGTTGTAACAAGGCTTATCACGGAGCAGAGCTGGCTTCAAAGGACAAAAATGTACATTTCAGGACCGATTCCTATGGGACCCTCAGTGTTAGAGTCGAGTCATGCCTGCCACCTGCAGTATGACCTGGTTTTCCAGGGAGACTTACTAGCCCCTTTCAGAGCTTGCTCTTATGGAGCTACCATCTCCAAAACCACACAGAGCGGTCCCCAACAATTTGGGCCATATTTCTTTGTCTCAGTGTATCTGTTATGTTCTAACGTAAGGGGTGAAGACTTAGGTATTTGCTCTTTGCTGCGTTGGGGCACTGTTTGTGGGGGAGGCGTCAGAGAGGGAACAGTGCCACTTGCTCAGCTCTCACCCCACTTTCTGACACTTGCCTCATTTCCCACAAGCAGATTGTGCCCTTTCAGGTGCTGATTCCAATGTGAGTGGGTTTGTGTATGTTCTAGGACCCTGTTGGCCTCTCCAAGGGACTCTCTTCTGAGACTGGCAGTTTCTCTCGCCTTTGCCACCCCTACAGGTTTTATAGCAGAAGTTTTGAGTCTTCAGTTTCCCCATGCTGACACCCTGGGTTTCACAATGTGTCTCGCTCCCCAGTTGCTTTTACCAGCTTATCCATGTGTGAATGTGGGAGTGCCTGGTCTGCCAGCCCCTGCCTTGACCCCGCAGTCCACCGCATGTCCTCTCTACCCCAGCTGCCTGTCTGCCCCTTGTACCATTCTGGATAAATTTTTCTTTATCTCCTTGGTTGTCGGAGTTCCATGTAGTTTGATTTTCTATAAGTTCTGGTTGTTTTTGTTTTTAAATTGGTTGTTATCCTTCTTTTGGTTGTGTGAAGAAGTGAAGCATATCTACTTATGCCTCCATCTTGGCCGGAAGCCGCAAATGTTACTTTCTTCAGTTTGAACAACTGGAATTGGTTGAGAAGCACTGTGTCAAAATGTGGTATAGTCATACAATGGAATATTATTCAGCTATTAAAATGTACTGACTTGTGCTACAATATGGATAAACTTCAAAAACATTATGCTAAGTTAAAGAAGCCAGTCACAAAGGGGAAGGTATTATGTAAGTCCATTAATATGAATTTTCCAAAATAGTCAAATCTATGGAGACAGAAAGTAGACCAGGGTTGCAGGGTGTGGGCTGTTTGTGGGGGATATAATAGCTTAAAAGGTAAGGGGTTTCTTTCTGGAGTGATGAAATGTTTTAAAACTTATTGCAGTAATAGTTGCACAACTATGTGAACATACTAAAAACCATTGGGCTGTGCACTTCAGATGGATGAATTGTATGGTATGGGAAAGAAATCTTAATAAAGCTGCTAAAAATGCATACCAATGCTTCAGGAGAAATCCTGAGGCTCCAGGAAACCCTGCTCCTGTGGAAAACCTTGTCAACCTATGACCTAGACCTTTTGAAAGAGACAACTGAGAATTTTGACTACATGTGAAGAGGCGAGTCTGAGATCCCAGGCAAAGGTACCATGATGAAGCGTAATTTGCCAATGCTGGGTAGCCCTCAGGATGCATCAGCTCCATGCCTTGGGTTTTAAGGGGCATGTCAGCTGGATATACTTCCATTTCAGTCACTCTCAAGAGAGACCTCTGAGAGCTCCTCAGCTTTAATACCTGGCTTCAGTGTGAGTCAAATTCACACTGCTAAGCTCACTGGTGAAGCAGGGCAGCACAGCTGACAGGCCGGCTCATCTTTCCCCCAAGACAAGCAGCCATAGGGATCCTGAGCCCCTTTTGAGCCATGGCATGCTGCTAAGAATAGTGAGAGTACAGTATGCGTGCCCCTGAAGACCTTCCCACAGAGTCATAAGTGCTCAGGCACTTCCTGGAATAAATAGACCCTCTGCCTGCAGTGCTTCTTTGAGAGTGCCTTGTATTTTCCCCCCTGGGGGTAAGCTAGTGGGGTGATGTGGGAAATTTAGGTGGTGGAGGGATTGAGCAAAAAGAAAAAAGGACCCATGGACATGAACAACAGTATTGTGATTGCTGGGGTGAGGGAGGGACTAAATAGTAAAGAAAAAATATAATAAAAAATAAAAAATCAGAAAAAGAAGATCCAGCCTTAAGTTCCCCTCCTTCAGAAGTGTGTCTTGATATGACCAAACCTCTCTGATTGAATTTCTGTAATGACCGAGCATGAATTTGGCTGATGGATAGATATATCAGTGCTGTTTGAGAAACAGGTGTGTTGGGCTGTGAGGAAGGAGTCTGGCCCCAGTATTTTCTTTTGGGTAAACTACTATATAACATGAATATTAGTTACAACTCTTTGGTTTTAACTGACAGAAACCCAGCCCAAACCTGAGTAGTGCCTGGGCTGACGGAACTAGGGACTCAGTGCTACCAGGATGTCCCCTTTTGTAACTGGTGCTTCTCTTGGGACGTTGCCTTTGTTCTCTTCCACAACACACTAGCTTTTCCACACAGTGGAAAGCATGACCTGGAAACTTCCAGGATGACCTCCTCATGTAGGTGTTGCCTCTGATGAGTGGACTTTCTCCTGGCTCCCAGTTCAGAAAACCTCTGGGAAGGGCTCTGACTGGCCCAATCTGAATCAGGTGCTTGACATGGGTCAGACTATGTGGCTGAGGGAGGGGGGGAATCTTCCAGGGAAGGAGGTGACATTTTTTTAGAGGAACGGGAGCAGCACTGGGCAGACAAACGATGTTTACATGATGCTTACTGGATTTTTTGATGCCGAAGTTGCTTGGGATGATAAGCTCTTGAGATATCAGACTGAGAGTGACATTTGTTATGTTTTTGTCTGCCTAATACTCATCCCTCTTTTCCACAACAACCACATCCGTTTCCTTTTGGGAATCACCCTACTCTTCTCAGCCCATGTGCTGGCATGGGACCCCATCCCAGCCAGAAGTGGAGCACATGGCCCAGCCGGTCAGTTAACCCAGTCCATTCCCTGTGCCCCCCTTGCAGCTCCTGTGAGTGCCTTGAGGTCAGGTACTATGGGTCACTTTGTTCAGGATCCTCTCTCCCCTAGCCACAACAGTGGTTCTCAGACCTGGATGACCTAGGGGTCCCTCCCTAGATGTTCTGAATCTGCAAATTTGGGGCTGGTCCTGGGCATTTATATTTTTAATGAGCTCCCTAGTGAATATGGACAGTTGGGTTTGGGAGTCATTTCCCCCACTGTGTTTGTGCACTGGAAGTGCTTTAGGGTTGCTGGTATCATGGGAAGGCTGGAGTTAGTTTTCTGACAGGTCTGATCATGGTAGCTGTCTTCGAACTGTCCATAAAAATAGAGCTTCCAGGACTCTATGTGTGTTTCGAGGTGATCCTACCATTTTCAGTTGGTGATGCAGGTCCTTCCTGCTGGTATTCGCTGATGGCATTTGCTGATGGGATCGAGGCCTCCTGATTCCAGGAGCTGGTAGAGGCCCAGAGGTCTGGGTCACTTGAGAAGACAGCCCAATTAGTTCCAATCAGGCTACCTCAGGATGACCCAGTTGGAATGTCAGGGCCTTCTAAAATTAATCTGCAGCCACCCTGAAACTAGCAGCTTGTGTAAAGTCACCAGCCTTTCCTTACCCAGCAATGGGTTTGGAGACCTGGAGGAGACGGGCCTGCGCTACCTCCGTCTCAGTCTTCCGGACGTTCTTCTGAACTTAGCCTTTGCTAACAGACAGTGCCCTTCTGCTTTTCCTTTTCCTTTTTTAAAAAGCTCTCTCCCTGCTAACTGCACACACAGGCTATTTTTATGGCCAAGGGTTTCATTTCTCAAAAGTAGGATGACAGGTGGTGGATATTTTATTAAAATACCATGTCCTTTGTTCTAATTAAAAGAATTTAGGTACAAATTCAATCCAAAATATTCAAAGCTTTTAAAGATTTTTTTCTGATTAAAAGAGTTGGATATAATTTTTTAAAAAAATTCATGATACTGAAAGCTCTGAAGAAGAAAAAACAATAATTACGTAAATTCTTCATTCTGAGAGAAACACTTGTTGGCATGTTGGTGCATTTTCTCCTAATGCTTTTTAACAAAATCTTAAATCCCACAGATTAAAAAATGTATAATTTGCATGTATGGAAATAAGTGGTAAATCCAAGCAAGTCCTTGGATTCTTCTTCCCTGGAGGGAAGAACTCAGACATTTGGAGTCTCTACATCAGTGTTGCTTTTAAACTGTTACTTTCACAGTCTGTTGGTTATATTTTAGATGAAAACCTTCTGGAAAGCATTTTGGACTTATGTATCCAATATGTATTTATTTTAAAGATTTTATATATTTATTTTTAGGGAGAGAGGAAGGAAGGGAGAAAGAGAGAGAAGCATCAAGGTGTGGTTGCCTCTCCCGTGCCCTCCACAGGAGACCTGGCCCACAACTCAGGCCTGAGCCCTGACTGGGAATCGAACCAGCCACTTCTTTGTTTGCAGGCCAGTGCTCAATCCGCTGAGCCACACCAGTCAGGGATGTGTCCAATATTTAAAAAGCCCTGCATACCCTTTAATGAAGCAAATGTAATTATAGTACAACTATAATCCTAGAACAGAGCTTTTCAAACTTCCTTGATCCTTAGTGTTTTCAAGTCTCAAGATTATTTTTTCACAGATCCCCCTAGTCCAAAGGAAGCACCTAATAGTTCCATTTATTAAGAAGTTAGGTCCTAACTTCAGTATTCTTTTTCTAACAACTTAGTGGTCATTTGAAAAAGTAGTACACATAAGTTGAAATGAATATTGCTTAAGTGACATGTGTAATTGGTAATTAGTGTACTTGGTAATTAGAAGGAATGGAACAGTGTTTTAAATATTCTGAAGAAAAATGTTTTACAACCTGAATATTGTGTCTCCTATCCTTCATCCCTGTATCTCCAGCACCTAACAAGAGTACTTTCCAGAGTAGATGCTCCATGAGCAAGTGTTACACAAACGAATGGCTGAATGAATGAATTTTTAGGGCCTGCCAGTTTCCAATTTTTCCTGAAAGTCTTTGGAAAGAAAGGTATCATCTATCACTGAAGCCTGAGTCTTAGAAAGTTGCTCTGCATCAGAGGCAAGGCAGAGGGCATGAGGTGGAGAGGATGTGCACCCCCCCCCCCAAGAATGTGCCATATGACCATGGTGGGGGGGCGGGGAGCAGGCACAGGAAAAAAAATGGCCTTTTGCTTTTAAAACCTGGTTTACGAGAGAGTATGGTTCCATAGGCAAGAACCCCAAATACCCAACTTCAGATTCTCCCTCACTGGCTCATTTAAATCATCTGCCAAACAGGAATAATAATGGGATCTACTCTTATAGTGAGAATTAAGTGAGTTTAATAGCATCTTGGCAAATGATTAGCACTCCATAACATCTAGCTCACAGTAAGAACTGGAGAAGACAACTGTGGGCACTACCCAGGCTTCCCGCAGGTCCACAGTGCGGGGCCTTTCCTCCTAGCTTCTGCATCAGCTGTCTGGGCAGACTTGCTATGTTCCCCTTTAGTTCCTCTTGCTCACATCCCTGTCTACCTCTCTTCTCCCCCAGCCCTCTTGTTTTTCACACCAAGAGGAACAGGAAGTGAAAGCAATAAAAGTAGACAAAGAAAAGGACTTTTACCTGTGCATAAAAAATGTCTCCTGAAGTGCTGGGCTCCTGTTGCCCTAATCTTGGATTTGAGGTTTTGGAGGGCAGTCAGCAGGTCTTCCTGTGTGGTCTTTGTGAAATTCCCTGGGGAATAAGGGTTAGGACTAGAACCAGCTCTTGTAAGGTCACGGTCCTGGCAGGCTTCTTCATTCTTGAACTGGGAAGTCTGATTGACTCTCTCCCTGCAGTGCTCAGATTGCTTACTTGTGGAAATCCAACTAGTCTAGGTGGTCCCAGGCAGTAAGAGGGATTTTGGAGGGGCTGGAGGTGGAGATGAAGGGACATGCTAGGGACATGCCCTGGGCATTGGGCTCAAATAAGTTAATTGCTTTATTGAATGTTTGAAGTGAACCCAGAGTTTCCATTTACACTAAGCAGGATTCCTAGGAGATGAAGTAGCAAATCACAATCCTAACTATCATACAGCAGCTGCTAATTTAGCACCTAAAATGAACCAAGGACCATATCAGGCTCTTATGTACTTGACCTACTTTAATAACAATAAATACTATATGCAATATATGTCATTTATCTCATTTTGCAGTTGACTAAATGAAGGTTAAAATTTGTTCAAGATCACACAGGTGGCAAAGCTGATATTGACCAGAGTGTGTCTGATGTGAAGATTAGTAATATAAGATATGAGAATATTAAGGAAAAGATTTATATATAATCATAAAATTTGAAAATGTGCCCTTGATTTCCAACAATAGAGTATTTTTTTAAATTACTTCATTATTGTTCAATTACAGTTGTCTGCATTTTACCCCCACCACTCCCCCCCACCCCAGCCAATCCCACCTCCCTCCCTTGCTCCCACCCTCCCCCTTGGTTATGTCCATGTGTCCTTTATAGTGTTTCCTGGAAACCCTTCCCCGTCTTGTATAAATATTTAATATTTTCCATCCTTCAGCTCTTCAAATCTGCTGCCAAAGTATTTCTCTCTAGGTAAACTCTCAGCAGAGCTCTGACTCCATTCACATCTTTTTTAAAAAATATATTTTATTGATTATGCTATTACAGTTGTCCCATTTTCTCCCCTTTATTCCCCTCCGCCCTGCACACCCCTTCCCACCCACATTCCCCCTCTTTAGTTCATGTCCATGGGTCATATATATAAGTTGTTTGGCTTCTACATTTCCTATACTATTCTTAACCTCCCCCTGTCTATCTTCTACCTACCATTTATGCTTCTTATTCCCTGTACCTTTTCCCTCTCTCTCCTCACCCACTCCCCTGATGATAACCCTCCATGTGATCTCCATTTCTGTGATTCTGTTCCTGTTCTAGTTGTTTGCTTAGTTTGTTTTTGGTTTTGTTTTAGGTTCAGTTGTTAATAACTGTGAGTTTGTTGTCATTTTATTGTTCATGTTTTTGATCTTCTTTTTCTTAGTAAGTCCCTTTAGCATTTCATATAATAAGGATTTGGTGATGATGAACTCCTTGAACTTGACCTTATCTGGGAAGCCCTTTATCTGCCCTTCCATTCTAAATGATGACTTTGCTGGATAGAGTAATCTTGGATATAGTTCCTTGCGTTTCATGACTTGGAATACTTCTTGCCAGCCCCTTCTTGCCTGTAAGGTTTCTTTTGAGAAATCAGCTGACAGTCTGATCGGAACTCCTTTGTAGGTTACTGTTTCCTTTTCTTTTGCTGCTTTTAAGATTCTCTCTTTATCTTTCATCTTGGCTAATGTAATTATGATGTGCCTTGGTGTGTTCCTCCTTGGGTCCAACTTCTTTGGGACTCTCTGAGCTTCCTGGACCCCCTGGAGGTCTATTTCCTTTGCCAGATTGGGGAAGTTCTCCTTCATTACTTGTTCAAATAAGTTTTCAATTTCTTTCTCTGCCTCTTCTCCTTCTGGCACCCCTGTGATTTGGATATTGGAATGTTTCAAGACATCCTGGAGGTTCCTAAGCCTTTCCTCGTTTTTCTGAATTCTTGTTTCTTCATTGTGTTGTGGTTGAATGTTTCTTTCTTTCTTCTGGTCCACCCCACTGATTTGAGTCCTGGGTTCCTTCCCATCACTCTTGGTTCCCTGTATATTTTCCTTTATTTCATTTAGCATAGCCTTCATTTGTTTATCTAATTTGTGACCAAATTCAACCAAGTCTGTGAGTATCCGGATTACCAGTGTTTTGAACTGTGCATCTGACAGGTTGGCTATCTCTTCGTCGCTTAGTTGTATTTTTTCTGGAGCTTTGATCTGTTCTTTCATTTGGGCCATTTTTGTTGTCTTGGCGCGCCTGTTACGTAGTAAGGGGCGGAGCCTTAGGTGTTCACCAGGGCAGGGCAGCCACATCGCTGCATTGTGACGCTGTTTGTGGGGGAGGGGTCCAAGAGGGAACAGTGCTGCTTGCTCTGCTCTCTGCTGGTTCTCAGTGACTTTCCCCACTACCCACAGTCAAATTGGACCCCTCTGGTGCTGATTCCCAGGTGGGTGGGCTTGTGTACACTCTAGGACCCTGTGGGTCTCTCCAACAAGCTCTCCCGTGAGGCTGGGAGTTTCTCCCGCTGCTGCCGCCTCAACCCCCAACAGGAGTTTTCAATCAGAAGCCCTGAGGCTTTATTTCCACAAGCTGGGAACTTGGGTTGTGTGTTCTGTCTCGCTCCCCAGTTGTTCCTCTTGGTTTATCTGCACGTGGGTGTGGGATGGCCTGGTCTGCCAGCAGCCACCTCACCCAGTCCACCAGTCGCACCCCGCCCGCCCTGGTCTGCCAGCCTCTGCCTCTCTGCCTGGCTGCTCATCTCTGCCCCTCCTTCCGGTCTGGATGAAAGTTTCTTAACTCCTTGGTTGTCAGACTTCCATACAGTTAGATTTTCTGTCAGTTCTGTTTTTTTTTTTTTTATTTAAAATTTGTTGTTGTCCTTCTTTTGGTTGTGCAAGGAGGCACAGTGTGTCTACCTATGCCTCCATCTTGACTGGACTGATTTCCAACAATAGAGTATTGATTAAATAACATTTAATACATCCATAAAATGGAGTATCATCCAAGGATTAAGGATGATGTTGCTGTATTTAAAACAGGGAGATATTTGCACAGTATACTCTTAAGGAGAAATAGTATATATAGTGTGTTTCTTTTTTTTTTTTTAAATACAACAAATGTTGTGAGACCTTACCAATATTGTTAGGAAAAAATCATGTCTGTATAGAAAAATGTCTAGAAGGATAAATGCCAAAATGTTATTAATCTTGGACCTTTGCAAAGTTGGATTATAGGTGCTATTTCCTTTATTCTTTATTATTCACTTGTATTTTCTAATTCTCCAATAACAGAGGAAAAGGGACTACTGGTCTGCAAATAAGGAAATTCAGTGTTTTAATGCTAGCTCTGTGTCTGACTTGTGATCTTCGACAAGTGCTTTTCCTTCTGAGTTTTGGCATCTTCATCATGAATGATTGCTTAGAAGGCAGGAAGGCAGTGAAGGTAAGGATCATGTATATTTTGATCTAGAAGTGTCTGTAACATAGGCTGTGCTCAGTCAATAGTGAATTAATGGGTAAACAAATGAATGATATAATATTTGAGAATTAGGGCAGGGATGTGTGAGAGAGTTTCAGAGGTATGGCATGCAGTATGGTCCTCATACGTGGCCCAGAAGCAGAAGACCTGGAGGTTTGAGGACTTTCTGTGGACACCATGACATAATTGTGAGACTGGTCTCTGTTAAATTTAGCTCCTAAACACAGGATGTTGGTTCAGAACTCTGGGCTCAGTGTGGGAACAACTTTGCTTTTGGTTGTAATGCTGCTGTTTGCCAGCTGTGAAATCTTGAATGAAGTATATGTATTTTCCTAAGCTTGTTTTCTCATCTGTAAAATGAAAGTAAAAATTAGTAGTAAGCTACAGATTTCTCTGAGCATTTGAACAATCTGTTTAAGTATTATTTCAAAATGACAGACTAAATTTCATCCACTTTTTCTTATCCTAAACCTTAGAAATATTAGGAAAGATAAATACATATATAATTCATAAAAATTCTGGCAAACAAGAAGGGAAACTTCAGTGGATTTGAAATTGTGAGTAATTCCTGAAAGAAGAAAGATGGTGGAGTTGAAAGAAAGAAACCTCTGCCTACCATGTGAGCAGGAAGGACCTTCTGCGAGAGGTAATAGAGGTATTGAAGATGCTCCAAGCTTGAAGAGTGGATGAGGGTGGTCATAACTAACAGCATAATGGATTGGGATGTTACAGTAGGAACAAACAAGATGCCAGCTGTTTACTCCTCCAACCCCATCTTCCCTGTTTAGCCAAACAGCAGCAACAGAGATACCTACCTACATCGTGCAAATATGGGCACTTAGGCTAGAGAAGCAAGGCAACATCCAAGTAAAATGGACACTGGTTACTGGAACGTCTTTGTCACCAGTTTGGTTCTTACCCACTGTCATCCCTCCCACACAAGGACTGGAGACATCATCCACACATTGAGTAAAAAAGAATCTGAAATCCAAGCTGAGAACATGACCAAGCGTCATTAAGCATCAAGGAAAAACACCACCACGAAAGAGGCCCAGAGCATGATAAAGAGAAGCATGGGTAACAGAGCCAGCAGAGCCGGCAAATTAGACATTTAGAATTAACATAAACACTATCAGGGAGTTATTAGCAAAAGCAGTCTGAGAACTGAGAAATAAAACAATAAGATTCCCCAAAGCATTCTCAATAAGTGGACTATGAAGAAGTTGGACACAGATGAATAATAGCATATAAATGAGATGGCTAGGAAACCAAATTGAGGAGTTCTAGAACGCACTGAAAAAAAGAAGAAATAAATAGCATAACATAAAAGTTAAGATATATGAAGAATAGACTCAGAAATTTCAGTGTCTACCAAACTGAAGTTTCAGAAAGAGGAAATGAAGAATGAAAGTGAGGAATATTAAAAAAAATAGGGAAGAAAATTTCTCAAGGTGATGGAATGTACCTTATATAGAAAGGGCTTACCACATGACAAGCAGGAAAGAAAATAAATCAATGAGTAGACATGTCAGAAATTTAAAACATGAAGCATAGAAAAAAGGGAAACAGGATTACTTATAAAGGAAAGCAGGCTAGTATCAAATTCAACTACAACATTGCACACTGGGATATTTTTAGAGATCCAAGGGAAAATTATTTGACCCAAACAAACTAACATTTAAGCATGAAGACATTATATATAAAGACAATTTCAGGTATCCAGAGATGATAAAATAAATTACCTTTAATTTTACCTGTAAGAATGTATACCCCAACACAAAAAAATAAATCCCAGAGAAAGCTAGAGGATTCAAGAAACATAAAAAAAAAATCAGTAGAATTTTTATGAAGCCTAAATAAGTGTTAATTGAAAATAAACAAACAACACTGCCACCTGGAACTGAAATCCCAAATGGCATTAACAGTGTAGGTGGAGAGAGAAGGAGTAGAAGGAAGAGTAAGTCAGGAAGTGTAAGTCAGATTGGCTGATCACAAGAGGCACTATACTTGTGTAGGCTATGAAATGGAAAAAATAATGATTAGGCATTGAAGTTACAAACTTAAGCACCACAAATTAAATAAGACCAAATCAATTGAAAAAAGTAAAAAGTGAGAAAAAACAGAAAATATGGTAAATCTAAAATACATGATAAGATAGCAATAATAAGCAATAGCTATCATTGCAATAATTTCTGTTGTTAGTAATCACAATAACTGTGAGTGGGTTACACGGTTTTATGAGAAAATAGCAAATCATGAAAACAAGGAATCTCTAAAATCTAACTACATGCTGTTTCTAAGGGTGACAGGTAAAACAAAATGACAGAAAAGTTAAAAATAAAAAAAACTGGATGAAGATATA
>VMDR010025026.1:0-14706 GCA_007922815.1 Macrotus californicus | reverse complement strand
CAGTGACTTTTCTGAGTTTCCCCAGCTGGTTCACTAGGTCCTGAAAACAGGTCTTTTAACCTCCCTGGTAGTGGCCTTTTCACTGTACTGTTCTGATGCTTAAAGATCAGACAATATGAATATCTGATGATTAAAGATCAGACAATTATGAATATTTAAATATGAATATTTAAAAAAACAATATAGTCAGAATGAATTCCTATTCCTGGTCTTCTCCGTCTGCTTGATTTACTGAGGACTACTTCCTTTTCAGGATTAGGCAATTGCTGTCCCCATCTGCATGGACCAGAGGGAGCTGCTGTGTTTGTACATGTGACTCCCACTCCCTAACCACAGCTGATTTGTTGAATGGTGAGTATATAAACCAAAGACGTCACCTCAGTCCTGTCCAGGAGAATTTGCATTTGGGCTTGAGAAATTTAAGATCGACATCTTTGTCTTTCACTGAATATGTAATGTATAAGCTCTGTCACTGTCACCTACACTAAGACAAAAACCAAATTCAACAACAACAATCCCCCCACCAAACAGCAGAGAAAAGTGGTTACAATACAGGTGACATTAAGTTTTATTGCGGAGAAAATGATCAATGAGAAAGGGAGAGGGGAGGATTCCTGGTTCCCTATTTGTAGTCTTCCCTGGGATACCACTGTGCTCTCCTCATGAATTCCCTCCTTTGTTTAAACTAGTGTCGGCGGAAGTCTCCATATTGCCAAATCTTTAAAGCATGCATGACCAAGCGTTTTGACTAGGGAGACGTCCATTTGTAGACCAAGTCTAAGGAAAACCACATAGTGATTAAATGAAATTTAGTGCCCTTAGGGCAGGGGTGTCCAACTTATTTTAACCAGGGGGCCACATCAGCCTCACAGTTGCCTTCAAAGGGCCGAAATAATTTTAGGACTGGATATGTAACTACTCTTTAACTGTTAAGGAGTTGAATTTACGTTCAGCCCTTTGAAGGCAACCGTGAGGCTGATGTGGCCCCAGGTGAAAATGAATTTGACACCCTGCCTTAGGGGTAACGAGGGGCTCTGTACAGAGACAGGGCATCCAGGGGTCTTCAAGATGTCTGTAAGGCTTTCTTCCCTCACCAGGATTCTGGGTGCTAAGTGCCTCTTTTATCATTATTTAAACCATACATCTAACAAACTTTAAATATTACATATGCTATTTTCTATCCATAAAAAAGCTCACAATTGAAAAATAAGTAAAACAAGAATTTCTTATGTGTACCAAAATGCAGACAAAAAAATCATTTTCTATTTTGTTAATTCTTTTTCTTTCTTTCCTTAGTGTCTCTAACACCTATCACGGGAAAGCAGTTTATTCCTCATTTATCATTTTATATCCTGTTTTAAGACTTAACAATTTGGTGAAGGAAATACAAATTTCATGCTTGGATATGGGTAATCAAATGTGCAGCTAAGTTAATAAAATGTAAATTGTTACTTTCAAATACCTTTACAGACGTCTTGATTTACTAAAGAAAACAAACAATTCTATTCTTATTAAATGCTTTAAAAGCCCTTTAAAGCCCTATAACATTGATAAATGACAATCTGTAAAGAATATATTGAGCTTTATTTTTTTCCTGTAGAGATGAGCTAGAAAAAATGTATTATAAGTGCATAAAATTGGAAGTTGGGAGAAGAGATGTGCAGTAAAGGAAAACAATAGGAATTTATGTGTATAACATTATATTTTTTTCCCTAAATATTTTCCCTGCTCTTTGTGTCTGGCTTTTTCTTATTCTTTGATAATACTGCTCAAGCATTTTGATCTATAAGAAAGAACTTCTGACTTTGCCTGTTCTAAGGGAGTAACCTTAACCCAATGTCACATTCAATTTCTCAATGCTGTTACCTCTGTCTGGGACTCGGGTTAATAAACTTTCCTCCTGGAAAAATTGGGAATCCATTTGTAGTGTAAGGGCTCTCCATTATAGTTCCTACCTTCCAAGGTAATGGACATTTTTACTTATTAAATTATTCTTTAATGTTTATTGTACAATTAAAGCTGGATGAGAGTCAAACTGAATTTATTTTCAATTAATTTGTGGGTGGCCTTATCAAGAATTTTCTTGGAAAGTTTCTTAAACAAAAAGTGAGTTGCTATAGAGTTTGAGTTTTAAGTTTGGAGAGTCTCAAGGACTCATTGAGAAGATAAAGCAGGCGAATTTCAACATAGGGACATTTAATTTGTGCAAATTCAAGTGGAGCAAGAGAATTAGGGAAGAAAGGGGGAAAGAAGAGAGAAAGAGAGAAATTCTGTTGGAAAAATGGCTTCATTGGCCTTGTTAAGAGAAGATATGTTCATTTCCAACTTACCTTAAGATATGAAGGCTGTGCATCGTGCACTGGCTTTAAATATTAAAATATTTTACAAGCAAAGATCAAATTCCACGTGTCTCATT
Organism: Macrotus californicus; assembly: GCA_007922815.1. NCBI lineage: Eukaryota > Metazoa > Chordata > Mammalia > Chiroptera > Phyllostomidae > Macrotus > Macrotus californicus. The sequence continues at coordinate 12,290 of VMDR010025026.1, read as the reverse complement.
AAGTTGCAAGAATTGAAAGGTACCTCAGTAGTGTTTTCACAAGGTGATCCCTTGATACCAAAATTACCTGCTAGTACTTGGTAAACATGCAGATTCACTAGCCTGCTGCAGACTGAATTTAAGTTGCTGAGGAGGAGGCTCAAGCATCTGCATTTTTACTAGACTTTTCAGATCATTGGAATATATTTACATTTAAGAAGCATTGTCCTACTAGCAATAGAGAACACTGCTTTTATTTTTAGAAGGGATATCTCTGAGGACCAGAGTGGTGAAGTAACTTGCCCAGAGTCGCACAGCATGTTAATGGATGTTAATGTGTGTATTGATGCCAACACGTGCGCCTTCTTGCCTGCACAGCATTTTAAACCTCCAGGTATCACCTCTAAATAGGAATAATCATAGGTAGTTTATGTCTACGTAATCACTATAAATAATAATGAGAGAATTGAAATTAAATGTAATTTTCCGTGAGTACTGGGGAAGTCAGTAAGATGAGACAATAAGGTGAGGATAGAAGGTCAGTCACCATGTGACAAACGGATGGCGGTAGTGACTGGGTGAGAAAAACGAAGGGTTCACCTTTTGTTAGGAACTGTCACCCTGGTTTACTACACCTTAAACTAGGCTTTTGTTCCTAGAAAACACAGAACAAGCTTTTGCCACATTCACAGAAACCCCAAATTCCAAAACACTATCCAGAAATTCCCCCAAAGTACTATAACCATTGTTCAGCTAAGACGCAGGAACAATCTCTGTTTCCCCAGCTGCACATTCTTCGGCAATATTTTCTCAAAAACTGTACCTTGGTGGGTCATTCTGCTCCGCCACTTTAACTACTGAGCCCACAATATGGCTTTGTTAGTACTAAAATATGTCTTCATATCATAATCATCGTGGTAATAAATGGAATAACAGAGAGTATCTATTGAGTAAGGCTTTGCTAGGCCCATGGGAGTTGTATATTATGTAAAAACGAAAATGAATTCAAGACTGAGAAACAAAACTTCCTTTTCCTGTAGAAATACGGCGATCTGTAAAACACAGATGTGGGTGTTCCCCACTATCAAAAGTCTGATAATACCAGTCCCTATGATTATTTCAGCTTCCTAAATAGAAGTGTTTCTTCTGTGTAGGTCGATTCAAAGATACCTTTTGTCCTGTAGGGAAACAGTACAATCCTTTGCTTTCTGTCGAATGGTATGAAACTTGTATCCTATTTTGTGCCCCTATTTTAAGGGCATATATGATTTCTTATGAGAGACTTAAAAGTTTTTAAGAGTAGGTATTGTGCTAATTTAGTACGCTAGTAAAATATTGGGGACCAGACAAAAAAATGAAAGTTCATAGAAGTTAAGAAATTCAACTGTCATTTGTTTATAATTTAGCTACCTGAGAAGTAGCAACATTTGCTATTATCTATTACAAAATAATATTTTAGGTTGCAATGAATACACCCACACAAAATTATTTGAATGTGTTAGAATCTATTCTATTAAGAAAAGCAACATGGTAAATGGGTAAATTCACATGCAGACATTTTACTGCTTTCTGCCTTGTTTTTCTTTGTGTTCAGGAAAAATGCCCAGGGTACAGGTAATTTCCCAGACCACGGCCTAAGCCTCCGCTTGGTTTCCGCTCATTCATTCAATAGGTTGTTCAGTTATACAGAAGTCCTGAGGCTCTATTTTACTTTAATCTTTTCAGTTAGAATAGTTCTACTCTTTTGGCAAATTTTAATTACATAAAACAATTTTATTATCTATGTTATCATGTGTTACATGAGATCCTCAGACCTTACCTATAGCTGAAAGTTCGTACTCTTTTACCAATTCTTCCTATTTTTCTCATCTTCCCGCCCCTCCCTGGCAGCCAATCTTTGACTCTCTGTTACTGTGAGTTTAACTTTTTAAAACTTTATTTTTACTTATTTTTTTTAATTTTACCAATAAGTAACAAAGTTTTTTGTCTTTCTCCGTCTGGCTTATTTCCTTCCGCATAATGGCCTCAAGGTCCATCCATGTTGTTGTAACAGCGTGATTTTTCTCCTTTCTCCTGAGTAATCTATATCACATTTCTCTATCCATTAATCCACTGCTGGATGCTTAGATTGCGTTTGTATTGTGGCTACTGTGAATAATGGGAGAGCAGGTATCTCTTCAACACCGAATTTTATTTCCTTGGGGTAAATATGCAGAAGTGGAATTGCTGGATCATATGGCAGTTCTAGTTTTAATTTTTTTTTTTTTTTTTTAGGAAACTTTGTACTATTTCCCACAGTGGCTGCATCAGTTTACATTCCCACCAACAGTGTAGGAAGGTTCCCTCTTCCCCGCGTCCTCTCCAGCATGTGTCATCTCTTGTCTTCCTGATAACAGTCCTTCTAAAATGTGGGAGGCGATGCCATCTCATTGTGGTTTTCGTTTGCATTTTTTTGGTCATTAGTAATTTTGACAGCCTTTTCAAGTACCCGTTGGCCGTTTGTAAGTCTTATCTGGAAAAACATCTTTTCCATCTCTCTGCCCATTTCTTTCCTATTGAATTGTTTGAATTCTTTTTTTGAATTTTTTATTCTTGTTTATTCTATTACAGTTGTCCCAATTTTTTTCCCTCTTTGCCCTCCTCTGTCTAACCCCCCTGCCCCCCCCAACCCCGCTCCCAAAGTCAATCCCCACCTCATTGTCCATGTCCGTGGGTCACTCATACATGTTCTTTGACTAGTCCCTTCCCCTTCTTTCCACCCTTCCCCTTTCCTCTGGCAGCTGTCAGTCTGTTCCCTGTTTCTGTGTCTCTGGTTCTGTGTTGCTCATTAGTTTTTGTTCATTAGATTCCTCTTATAAGTGAAACCATCAACAAAATAAAAAGGCAGCCTACAGAATGGGAGGGAATACTTTCAAATTATAGACAATAGCCAAGTGTTGGCACACTTGAATTCTTTGTGTATTTTGAATGTTAACCCATTATCAGATACATAATTTGAAAATACCTTCTCCCATTCTGTAGGTTGCCTTTTCATTTTGTTGATGGTTCCTTTGCCCTGCAGAAGCTTTTCAGTTTAGTGTCTGCCATGATGAAGAAACCACTTGAGCTAACGCTGACCTGGAAGCTTTTTAGTTTAATGGAGTCCCGCTTATTTTTGCTTTGGTTGTCTTTACTTTTGGTGTTAAATCCAAAAAATCATTGCTAAGACTGATGTTAAGGAGCTTACCCCCTATGTTACCTTCTAGGAATTTTTTGGTTTCAGGTCTTACATTTAAGTTTTTACTGCATTTTCAGTTGTTTTTTTGTATGGTGCAAGTAGGAGTCCAGTTCCATTGTTTTGCATCTGAGGATCTACTTCAGAATGCATCAGAATAACCCCAAGTGATTATGAATGAAGATTTTAGGCCTCATTCCATGAACATCTACCTCAGTAGGTCAAAGATAAGGCATAAAAAAAATCCCAGTTTTACCAAGTTTTTCAGGCATTTCTGATTCAGGACTATAAAACACACTTAGGGAAATACTGACTTCCTGTATGTTGTGCATCCTAATACAGAAGGTGGTGAAATTATCCCACTACTTAATCCAGGGCTAGTGCAGCTAGCAAGGTACTGAAGGTACAGAATTTAAGGAGACACTCACTGGCAAACTTGACCCTGCTCTGACCTATGGATTCAGCTGACACATGTTGTTGAATAGTTTAATCCCCACCCCCCCAGTCCTGACCCCCAACCCGCCCCTTAGGTGGGGACTTGTATTTCATCATGGCTGTGGCTCCCTGCAGTCTCAGAGGCAGCTGATGCAGTTCAGCTACACTTTACATAGGTGGACATGACGTACCTTCTCTGACACCGGGTGTACTTTCAGGCCATGGCTGAGTTAACGGAACAAAGGGCAGAGACCTTGCCAGAATCTCAGGACTAGTTTTCTGACCTTGCAAGTGGTTTCAAATGTAATCTCGTTTGCATATCCCAAAAGCTTTTAGATAAAAATACTTGGCAGATAAATGAGATTTGGGAAAGGGAGGAACAGAAAGTGTATAAAAGAGCCAAGTGGAGTGAATATTTTCCCCCTAGAAGAAAGTCATGTTAATTTGTATTTTTCAAAGATATTACTGTTCACACTGGCATTTACCTGTATGTTAAGATGTTTAGATTCATCTAATACATTTTCGTAGTATGTTGATCCTAGCTGTGAAACTTCATAATGATGTGGTCTGCCAGAAGAGGGGCGCTGGATGTGACCAGGTGGAATAATGCCACGTCACTCCTACAAGGACATTGCAGTTATTCATTGCTCAGTGCCTTAGAGTATATGTGAATCTCATGCTTTAGAGATGCTGGGTTTTTTGATCCTAGAAGTTGTTCAGTTCAGAAAAGGTTAAAGGTCGATTCCCTGACAAAAGAGCATCCACCATCTTCAAGTCTGCTCTGGACTGTGTACTAAATTTTAATCTTCCCATCGTAATAAGCTAGTAGGGAAGAGATCGGCACTCTTCCATCTCTGATGGTGCAACTTTTCTTAACCCTGTTTCTGAGGATGTCGGCATTTCAGTCGTTGCTAATCTTATTTCAGTGTCCCACATAATTAGGATTGCTACAAATTCTAACTGTCCCATCTGCTCTTTCCTCCTCTATGAAATGTGCTGAGAGACTGGGAAGTGGAGGTGGACTCCCTGTGTTCTTGCTTTGAGTCTAAAGGAAGTTAAATATAAAAACTCAGGAAGCGTCTGAATACATTTCAGTGTGATCCTTAGTACATTTCCCTTGGGGTTGGCCGAGTATATCTGAATATAATTTTTTTTAACCTATCCAATTTCAACTTAAAATTTTCCTCTACCCATTTAACTGGGTGCCCTAGATTACAAAGGAATGGAGAGAGAGAAACAAAACTTGGCAAAATCAGTTGCTACCTTGTGCTATTTCATATCATATGCTGCTTAGTCTCACTGAAAGTGAAAATATGTTCATTCAAATATCCAGATATGAGAAGGGGGAGTGAAATGGGACCCACTAAATTAAGTTGAAAACATACAAACATGTTGAGCTTTGCAAAACATCTGGGTTTTGGAATATTAGTCCAAATAAGTCTGCTTTCACAGGGTCTCAGCGGTGTGATGAAGAAAACTTTTGTGTTTTTATTTTTTTCTAATTCAGCAAAGGTGTAGAATTGATTTCCCTAGTCTAACTCAAACCTGGGGATTCAGTTCTAAAATACAACCCGATTATACACATTAGAGAACCTGACTTTTCTAGAGTTTTGGGAAGTATACGTTTATAGTGATGCTTGAGCTCATGAACTCCCGATTGTAAAGGGTATCAACTCTGTTTCCCTCACACTGAAGGATTTTCTGTAATCAGTCGAGAGGCTGTCTCCACCAAACTTCTGTTAACATGTCAATTATTGTCCAGTGAGGCATTGAACCTAAAAGCCCTTATCAGTTCTTGATACTTAGAGCAGAGGCCTGGTTTCAACAGAGTATCAGGAAAAGTCTTGTCATTTGAGAACTGCCAGGAAAGGAGAGAAATCTGCTTGCGGTCCAGAGGGATCCGGGGTAACGGCACAGGCAGAACAAGGGCGCTGAGCTCAGAGAGGAATGGGGGTACTGCCTCCAATATTGCTTAGTTTAGTTTTTCTGAGGGCTGCCTACACAAAGATTTTTGTCAGTGACTCATCAAATTTCATTCTCCTCAATGTGGTGCCATTTCTGTCTATTTTAAGAAGTTCAGTAAGCACTTTCTCCCTGTGAATATATTTCTGGTCAGCAGAGGTTCATAAGAATTTTTATGGCATGTAAATATAACATAAAACACCTAAATCTAAAGGAAACCTATTATGTTTAAATATAATTCTAAAAATGTAATAAAAACAAGTAATATATATATGTATATATACTTCTTCAACATATTTAATATTAGGACCTATTATTTCCTACGTATTACCTTAACTTTGAAGTAGTGAACATAAAAGATATTTTGAATTATTTGCAGCTATTCTTATTTGCAGCATCTCTGACATAATCTGACAATATCTGTGATTTCCCTTGATGACGTAGCCACAGGTTCTGTTCATAGTACTGGAATTTGTTGCCTACATTTATAATGGAAGGAAAGGCTAAATCAGTTACAGGTTAATGGGAAAACAAGAAGATAATTTTATTTATCCATGTTCACCAACCTCCTGTGATCTCTGAATACTCTCTGTGATCTCCTTGGTGGCTTCTGTTCCCCAGGTTAACAATTCTTGCTTATAGATTAACACGAGATAAATCATATTTTTTTCCTACATTGCAAATGATAGTTTTAATGTATTTCCCAGGACATAAGTTATAACAACTGGATAATTATCTTTGAAATGACATTGTTACAGGAAAATTGGGACCAGATTTTATTCCTTTTGCTTTTGATTATTTTTTATTATGAAACAAAGTGTCCCCTTGGCAAACTGATCTCAGTTAAACGCATTTAATAAAATCCCTGTGATATTTGTATGCTCTGACATTGCTGGGAAGGTACATCTATGAAAATAATGTCATTAGACTAAATAACTAAGTACAAGGATATGATGAGTCAGGAATAACAGATTTTGTGGAAATAGGTCTTTATTTTGAAAAAGTAGATTAATCAGTAACATTTTGCCTTGAGATGTCATCAGCTCTCCCAGTTAGGACCAAAACGGTAAGGCATTTCAAATTGATCACAGGACAGAAATTGGCCCTCAGTTCCCCTGGCTTCCACTTGAACATGCTTTACGGCTCATTTCATGAGTAATGAAAATAATGATGATAATGACAACTGTGAGAATATTGCCCAAAGTAGAGAAAGTAGCCAAAGGAGGAAAAGCCATAATTGTTTTTAGTACTCTGTTTAAAATCCTCAGACTTTGAGTTTTCATGGTGAAATAAATCCATCTTCAATACGAAAGTAGGCATAACAGCTACAATATCCGAGTCATGTTTCATTTCTGTTTTCTGAAAAGCTATATTTCCAAGGAGCACAAATGAGAAGAAACCAGGGGAGGTTAAAATTCCAGGTCAAGGTTTTGACTTAAATGTTGACAGAGGTCAGGCTGTACACATACAGACCTATGGTAGGTGAGGTGTAAAATGGAAATGCTCAAAAAATGACCACAGGGTGCAAGGAAGGGGTTAAGTGAAAAGGAAATTGTGTAGCCAGTAAGAATGTCACTAAGTCCATTTAACCGTGAGAAAACTGTCATGCCTGGATTTATATATTTCTGGACCTTACATAGGTACCAACCAATGCCCTTGGTTCTTGGCTTTCTCAGCCTATGGATTCTTGGAAAAATGTTTCTGGAGCAAAGGACACTGGCCATGATTTGGCAGATTGGATACACACAGGAAACATACATCCATCCCCTTTGGACTGGTCTGCTGTGCTGTACTGTGGCATTATTGGCTGAATTGATCTTCCCTTTTGGTACATTCTTACCACGCTGATGCTTCTATTTTGATTTATTATGTAGCAGTTGACTTTCACACGATAATTTACTCATTGATTTCCCCTAATGGATTGTATTTCAGTTATTTATTTTCCCACAATAATGCTGGAAAGTAAACAAAAAAATAACCATTTATTTACCCTCAAGACTATGAGGTGTCTCTGGTTTGAACAGGGCATGGCTGATTTGGCTGGGCTTAGTCGATCTTGTCTGGGCTCACTCATGCCTCTGTAGTCAGAGGAAGTCACTGCAGTAGCTCTGCTCACCTTGCACCTGGGATTACCTGAGCAACTGGGCTTTGTTCCCCATGCCCCTTTCTCTAACAGGCAAACCTGAGTACATTCTTATGTTATTGGCAGAGGGCAAGAGTCATGCATAAGCACTTTTTCATGCTTGTTCCTGAGTTGCTGTACTAATGTTTTATTGACCAAAGTTAATCATAAAAGCACTTAGATTCGAGAGTAAAGGAATAAATTCAAATCAAAAGCACCGTGAGACACCATTTCACACCCATTAGTCTGGCTACAATCTGGAAGGCAGAAAATAACAACTATTGGCAAGGATGTGCATAGCTAGCTGGCAGAAACCTAAAATGGTACATCCATGTGGAAAGTAGTATGGCGATTCCTAAAAAAAAAACCAAAACATAAAACTATCATGTGATCCATACATTTTAGTTCTGGTATATGTTCAAAAGAGCTGAAAGCAGGGTCTCAGTGAGATGTTTGCACACTCATGTTCATGAGAGCATTATTCACAATAGCTACAAGGTGGAAGTAACCCAAGAGTTCACTGATGGATGAGTGGATAAACAGATGTGTGTGTATACACACCCACGAGGAAGAATATTATTGTTTTAAAAGGAAGTGAATTTTGACACATGCTACAGCATGATTTAACAGTGAAGAGATCATGCTAGGTAACATAAGCCAGTCATAAAAGGAGAGAGATTGTAAGGTTTCACTCAGTGAGGCCCCCAGAGTAGTCAGTTCAGACAGACAGACAACGGAATGGTGGTTGCCAGGGCTGGGTATACAGAGGGATGGCGAGTTAGTGTTTCAGGCATCTGAAAAAGTTCTGGAGAAGGACGGCTGCGTAGTGATGTGAATGTACTTAAAGTGGTTACAATGGTAAATGGTATATTTCACCACAATAAAAAAGTACATGAAAAAGAGCAAGGGGATAGATTTTTCCACACTGGTAATGATTACTTCCAAGTCATATGGCACAATGGGCACGGGTGTACAGAGAAGAAATTCTGTCATTGGGGACATGGAGCAATCCTTCCACCGCAGAGGGCATGTTTCAAGGCAGCAACATTTTTTCAAAGCACAACAAATCATTGCAAAATTTAATTTTCTTCCAAATGACTTTGACAATTGTAACAGCTTTAAAAGATTGCAGTGAGGTGTTACATCCATCTTAGCATAGCACTGAGGATGTAACAGGAACTTGAATTTTGGAACTGCGTTCAGGAATGTCAATGAAACAACACCCAACCCCCTTAACAGCATACTAGTTACAATGACAAACTCGAGTTACAGGGAGCAAGTCAAAAACCCCATTCATTATGTTTTGCCTATGCTGTATATAATCTACGAAAGAATTAAAGTCTGCTATATCAAATAAATAACATTAAAATAGCTGAATAAATCAGGTGCCAAACACTGTATTCACCTTTGCTTACCTTTTAGCAGTTGTATAAAGGTGGAAATCTAGAGTTCTTGCCATAGCGTTGTTTGTCTGTCATTGTGATTTAAACTCAGAGTATTTTGATATTCATTAAAATTCTGTACTACTGTCCATACTTTCCTTTATAATCTATGCCTATAGCCAATTATCTGGTAATGAAAATGATTATGGTACCTATAACTAAAGCATCTGTCCAATATTTACACCCAAGCATCATTAAATACTTCCAATTTATTAAAATTCCTGTGTGTGCTCATTCTGAGATGTTGGATAATAATTCTATTCATAAGGGACATTTGTGTGAGTTCTGATTTCACTTAGAGAACAATGGACATCATGGAGTATATTTTTAAAACCATCACAGAAGAAGCAGTAGCACTAATAATAGTAGTATGATACTAATAGCAATCCTTTTGGTGACTTATGCCTTTATTATTTATTTTGGGGGATAAAAACCATGGTGGTAAAGTAAGATAAATTCATTTTTTATAATGTGAAATTTATTTTGATTTATTTTTAAATGTATTATTTTATTCTTACAACTTTTCCAGGCAGAAAAAATGGATATTATGCCCATGTCACAGGTGACAAATGAAACTTAGAGTTTAAGTGAGTTTTTCAAGGTTATCATGTGTTTAGTGATGGAGACAGAACAAGATGATATCTCTACCTTCTAGAACTGTGGGTATAATCCAGCAGCGCAGCCGCCACATGTGGCAACTGAGCACTTGTGGTGTGGAAACTCTGCATGGAGATGCACTGTGAAAATAAAATACACACCGAATTTCACAGACAGTGCTAGGAAAGGAGTGTAAAATCTCACACTAAGAGATGCTACTGTCATTAGTCTGGGGTGTAACCTATTTATCAGGAGTTTTAAAAGTTCCTTAGGGGAAGTCCTGGCTGGTGTGGCTCAGTGGATTGAGTGCTGGCCTGCAAACCAAGGGGTCACCGGTTCGATTCCCAGTCAGGGTACATGTCTGGGTTGTGGGCCAGGTCCCCAGTAGGGAGCATGTGAGAGGCAACCACACATTGGTGTCTTTCTCTCTTTCTCCTTCCCTTCCCTTCTCTCTAAAAACATAAATAAAATCTTAAAAAATATAAAAATACTTAACTATGTAGTTGAAATATAATTCTTTAAAATAAAAAAGGTCCTCAGATGGGGGCGGGCAGGGGTGAGAACCGCTATGCAATAGCAAAAGCACAGTCTTGGGAGTCAGGACACTTGGGGGCTGACCCGATACTGACTCTGTGATTTTGCATGGACAGATGACTTCAGCTCTCTGACTAAGTTTTAGCATCCTCATATGTATCATGGGGACAAGAGTACCTACATCACGGAGTTGTGGGATGACAAAATGAGGCTATGATGAGGTATGATGGCTATGGAAGGGCCTCACAAACTGTAAAATGTTAGAATATAATTTTATATTGATTGCATGTTGAAATTATAACTTTGAAAATATTAAGCCAGAGCAAATACATTATTAAAATAACTTCACTTTCAAACATTTCTTTTAACATGGCCACTAGAAAGCGTAAACATTTTATATAGCGTTCTAATTAAATTTCTCATAGATAGTGCTATTCTGGAACTTTATTTTTTTCCTGCAGCTTTGGCTAAGCATCTGAGTGTGAGATATGAATTAAGTATGCGAGGTCAGATGGTGTGGTTCCCAGGTTAAGAATTAGGGTTTGTGTGATTATTTCTACGTCAGGATAACAATCATTACCAAGGATTGCTCAGTGAAGTCATATTGTCATAATGAAATGGTTAAATGCATTGCCTGTGAAGTTATCAATTCTAATGATAAGGTTTGTTGCTTTTTTTTTTTTGACCACAGATTTCTTACGTTCATTGAGGTTTCGCATTTTAACATTCTTGTTTTTTTGATGATCCTTAATATTTAATACCTAGCGGTCTCACAGTATTAAAAATTATTCAAAAGCTTACCTGATAAGAAAGCATTCCGATACCCTACCAATAAGCTTTTCTCAAATGCTTGGCCCCAAGAAGTAGAAAAGTAAAGTTCTAGGATAGCACTATTTATGTAAACTATATAAGGTATTAAAATGTTAGGTCACCGTATCATACAACTGAAGCTAATACAACCAGTATGGGATTGTATGCTGACCATAGTTAATAAAAAATTTTAAAAGATAAAAAACTGTGAGAGCCACATGTAAAATTTAAATTTTCTGGTAGTCGCATCGAAAGAGTAAAAAAAGTGAAATTAGTTTAATAATATACTTTATTTCATCCAGTATACCCAAAACAACCAGAGAAGCAATATTTTTTAATTATATTTTATTGATTATGCTATTGTGGTTATCCTGACTTTCCCCCTTTGCACCTTGCACCCAGCACCCCCCACTTCCTCAGGCAATCCCCCCACCACTGTTCACGTCTGTGGGTCATGCATATAAGTCCTTTGGCTACTCCATTTCCTCTACTTTACTTTATATCCTGACGGCTACAGAATAGCAATACTTTAAGCAAACAAATTTATGTCTTCTCTTCTTCCAACTCACCCATGCCTCTCTAGTGTTCTTGGGGCAATTAAATTTCTTACTGCAGTAAAATACATACTGTGATTTATCTCGTGTTTTGTGCTCACTCCCTCTCAGCCTCCCTCTCCAGTCTCTTCTGGTGAATAGGACTTTGCTTTGAATAGGTCTTTTCTCGTGTCCTCCCCCACTCCAGCCACCTCTCACTGAGCCCAGGGGCCTGTGTGCCTCTTCATGCCTCTAGAAAGGAGAAAACACTGCTCTGTTTTTCCCCAGTTCAGTCCTACTAATCTCCTTGGTCTCAGCAAAGACTGTCGTCTTCCTGGGGACTATTTCCTTAACTCCCAAATGTAGGTCAGTCATTTTTTTTAGGTGCTTGTAACACCTAATTTCTTTACTGTAGATAAATTATTTTAATTTAGGATAATATATTCATGAACACGATGATTTCATTCATATCTCTAAGCCCCGGTGGACTCCGAGATCTATGAGAGCAGGCCCTGTCTCTGCATTTAGTCAGTACTGCATACCCAGTGCACAGTGCTTCACGCATAGTAGGTACTTGGTGTTAAAGAAGGGACAAGCAAGTGCATTATCCGTAAGTAAATGCACATGCTTTGAATGCATCATGCTCCATTTGATATAGGAAT
>VMDR010025025.1:0-14709 GCA_007922815.1 Macrotus californicus | reverse complement strand
ATTGGAAATTTTCTCAATTAAAGGTCCTTTTGCAATATTGTAATGATACAAAGATATACATTTAGCTTTTGCATAAATATTCACTTAATGATACGTAGTAAAATTTGGAATTGTGAATGTGTTGACTTTGACAGAGGTCCTGTTTAGAAATTCATGGTTCATTTTTATGTATTCTAGACTTTGTGTTTGAGTATCTATCTGCCACAAAGACAAGTACTAGAAAAAAGTAAATGTGTAGACTTTAATTTTGGAGAAAGGAGTAAAAACTCAATTATGTAATATATTAAGAGGTATGACTTTTATTTATAGAATCATAAATGTTACCATTGGGGGAAACTGAGCAACAGGTACGTGGTACCTTCCTGTCTATAATTGTATCAAAATTAAAAAAATTTTTAAAGGGTTGTTATAAGGATTAAGTAAGCAAATATATGTAAGTTTCTTATTAGAGTACTTGGTGCGTCATAAATACATAGTAAATACAATAGCAGCAGCAGTGATAGTTCAGGCCTCTAACCTCTCACTATGCCTCTCACTATGACCATTCCAACAGTCTTTTTATTGGTCATCTTACTCTCAGTCTTTCTTTCCCCCAGGCCATTCTATAATGCATCCAGACTGCCTAGCACGTTTTGGTCACTTCACACAAAACTCTTTTAACATCTCCCCGTTGTACCCATTGTACCTTAATCATAGTGGAATGAAGCATTGGAGTCAGCATGACCTCCAGGATACTATAATAGGTGAATCAAAGATAAAAACAGGAAAGTCTCAAGTAATTTTTCTTCACTTCAAGAAATTATTAAGTATTGTTGTTTTCAAGTTTGTTTGGTATTGCAGCCTTACACACCACCCCAAAAGTTAATTACCTATAAGACAAAAAGATTTCTTATTTTTCATGATTCTATAGGTTGGCTGAACAGCTCCTCTATTGGTTCATTTGCCTCTCCCATGCAGTTGAATCTACTTGGAGAGTTGACTGAGTTGGAAAGTCCAAGATGTCCTCACTCACATGTTTGCAGTTGGTGTTGCCTGTCTGTTATTTAAAGTGCTACAGTCTTCTCTGTGTGGCTTCTCATCCTCCAGTAGGCTAGTCTGGCATCCTTCTAAGGCATTCTCAGAGTAGTGTTCTAAACAGGTTAAGGTAGAAGCTGCAAGGCTTCAAGGCCTGTTTGAGGCTTAGGCTTTGAACTTATGTTAATATAATGGCCCTTTACCACATTCTATTGGAAGGACCTCTCTCTCAACCAGTTTGGGCTGCCATAACAAAGGACCGCAGACTGGGTGGCTTAAACAACAAAGATTTATTTCTCATAGTTCTAGAGACTGGTAAGTCCAAGATCAAGGTGCCAGAAAATTGTGTGCCTGCAGAGTGCCCACTTCCTTATTCTGTGATGACTCTTCTCGCTGTGTCATCACATGGCAGAGGAGTAAGGGAGCTCTCTGGGTGCCTCTTTCTATAAAGGCACTAATCCCATTCAGGAGAGCTGTACCATTATGACTTAATCACCTTCCAAAGGCCTCACCTTTTAATATAATCACATTGCAGGTTACTATTTCAATATATGAATTTTGGTGAGATGCAAAAATGTCCGTAACAGTGGTCCATGGAAAGATGGGACTGTTTTCTATTTTCTTAATGTAAGAATGAAAAACAGTCCAAAAAATAACACAATAGTTGTAAGAATTTGTGAAAAGTTTGGATGAGGCCTAATAGTAAACACAAATACCCAAGTACATAAGACATTAAGTGGCAAGCAAGGTGAGACATTTGGAAATCATGAAGTAGTCTGCATGATATGTGAGAGAATCAGCCTTATCTGATTGTTGTGCAATAGCAGTGTTTCCTGAAAACTTGAAGGTTAATCTGAAGAAAGGTCACTCATTTTTTTTATTTGAAAAGGTTTAAACCTAACCTCTTATTTTTATATATTTTGGTCTTTATGGTCACAGTTTTATAAGCCAAGTTACTTTTCTAAAGCATAATTCCCAAGTGTTGGCAAGAAATTACAGTACTGTACTATGAAATCTTGTCAGAGTACTAAACTACAATAATACCCTTCCAACTGAACCCTAATGGCGGTGTACCTTCACAGAGTACAGGCTCTTTGCTCAGGCCTGCTTTCCACTTTACTTCCCATTTCTGTGGAAATAACCTGACACTGTATCAGCATTAGACTGAAGCATAGCTGAGATGGCTGTTGGTATCTTAGACCACATATTTGTTGCCGGAGTCTCTTTCTTATATTATTAGTTAGGAATTGCTGTTGGCTACTAGAAACAAAGATAAGAAATAACCGTTGCTTAACCAAGATAGTAATTTAGCCCTGGCTGGTGTGGCTTGGTGGATTGAGTGCTGGCCTGAGTGCTGAAAGGTCGCCAATTTGATTCCCAGTCAGGGCACATGCCTGCCTGGGTTGCATGCCAGGTCCCCAGTTGGGGGCATTCGAGAGGCAACTGATTGATGTTTCTCGTGTACATTGATGTTTCTTGCCTTTTCTTTCTCTCTCCCTTCTCCTCTCTCTAAAAATAAACAAGTCTTTAAAAAAATAAAAGAGTAATTTATTTTTAGCTTGTGAAAAAACATTCAGAAATTGGCTGTGTAGGACTGATATGGCGACTCTAGAGCTGTCAAAGACCTAGTCTCCTCTCCTTTTTGCATGTGGCTTCCATTTTCAAGACCAAAGAATGGTTACCCAGTGATCACACGCATGCTCTATGCAGAAGGAAGGACAAAGACAGGCAAAGGACAAGGGGCATACCTCACACTTTCAGGAAACGTTTCTAGAGTTCCCCATGCAGTATTTCCTCTGATCTGATTGATCAGGACTTAAGTCATTTGGCCATAAGTAAGGTTCAGAAATGGCTTTTGGCTGAGCATATAGGCTAGAACCGTGGGGTTTGGGGTGGGGATCTGTAGTAAATGGGGACTAGTGATCTTTTAGGGGGCTAGAAACTCTGGAAATTTATTAATAAACAACTTGCGGTTAAAGAGAAAAATCACACAGAAATTTTTTAATTGAATTTATTGGGGTCATATTGGTCAATAATAATATATAGGTTTAAGATACACAGTTCTGTAATATAGCTATATATCATACTGTGTATTCACAATCCAGCTCATGTCTCTTTCCCTCACCCTTTGTTCCTCCCCCGTTTCCCTTCGGAAAAGACCAAAGTGTTGTCTGTCTTTGAGAGTTTGGTTTGGTTTGGTTTTGGTTTGGTTTTTGCTTAATCCCTTCACCTTTTCCACCCAGCCCCCACCCGCCTCCCCTCTGACAGCTATGAGTCTTTCTATTTTGTTTGTTATTTTGTTCATTAGATTCCACATATAAATGAGATCATATGGTACTTGTCCTTTCTCTGACTGGCTTATTTCACTTAGCATAATACTCTCTAGGTCCATCCATGTTTTCACAAAAGGTAAGATTTCCTTCTTATTTTTTTTAATGGCTAAGTATTATTCTACCACAGCTCTTTTATCCACTCATCTATTGATGGACACTTGGGCTACCTCCCAATCTTGCTATTGTAAATAATGCTGCAGTGAACATAGGGGAGCATATATTCTGTCAGATTAGTGTTTCGGGTTTCTTCAGATAAATTCGCAGAAGTGGAATCACTGAGTCATAAAGCAGTTCCATTTTTTAGATTTTGAGGTAACTCCATACTGCTTTCCACAGTGGCTGCACTAGTCTGCATTCCCACCAACACTGCATGAGGGTTCCCTTTTTTCCACATCCTTGCCAACACTTATTTGTTGATGTGTCTTACAGTGGGCCTCTTTGCATCCATCTTGTTTGGGACTCTGTTCTTCCTGGACTTGCACATCTATTTCCTTCACCAAATTAGGGAAGCTGTCCTCCATTATTTCTTCAAATAGATTTCCAATTTCTTACTCTTTCTCTTTTCCCTCTGGCACCCCAATGATGCAAATGTTGGAACACCTGAAGTTGTCCCCTAGGCTGCTTACACTATCCTAATTTTTTTAGATTCTCTTTTCTTCTTGTTTTGATTAGTTGTTTTTTGCTTCCTTATATTCCAAATCATTGATTTGTTTCTTAGCTTCATCCACCCTACTGTTATTTCCCTGTAAATTGTTCTTTATTTCAATGAGTGAATCCTTCATTTCTGACTGGATCTTTTTTGTGCTGTTGAGGTCCTCACTGAGTTCCTTGAGCATCCTTATAACCAGTGTTTTGAACTTTGCATCTGATAGATTGCTTATCTCCTTTTTGTTTAGTTCTTTTTTTTAAAGTATGTTTTGATTATGCTATTATAGTTGTCCCAATTTTTTTCTTGTTTTTCCCCCTCCTTCCTGCACTCTCTACTCTCCAGTTTCCCCCCATCCACCCAGTTATGTCCATGGGTCATACATAAAAGTTCTTTGGCTTTTCAATTTCTTATACTATTCTTAACCTCTCACTGTCTATTTTGTGCCTACCTGATATGCTTCTTATTCCCTGTACCTTTCCCCTGCCTTCTCCCCCACTCTACTGATAACCCTACATGTGATCTCCATTTCTGTGATTCTATTCCTGCTCTAGTTGTTTGCTTAGTTTTGTTTTTTTTTTTTTTAGGTTCAGTTGTTTAGTTGTGAGTTTGTTGTCATTTTACTGTTCATAGTTTTGATCATCTTCTTTATCTTAGATAAGTCCCTTTAACATTTCATAAAATAAGGGCTTGGTGATGGTAAGAGCTTTAGCTTCACCTTATCTTGGAACCACTTTATCTGCCCTTCCATTCTAAATGATAGCTTTGCTGGATAGAATAATCTTGGATGTAGGTCCTTGCCTTTCATGACTTGGAATACTTCTTTCCAGCCCCTTCTTGCCTGCAAGGTCCTTTTGAGAAATCAGTGATAACCTTATGGGAACTCCTTTGTAGGTAACTCTCTCCTTTCCTCTTGCTGCTTTTAAGATTCTCTCCTTATCTTTAATCTTCGGTAACTTAATTATGATGTGTCTCAGTGTGGTCCTCCTTGGGTCCAACTTCTTTGGGACTCTGTGAGCTTCCTGGACTCCCTGGAGGTCTATTTCCTTTGCCAGGTTGAGGAAGTTCTCCTTTATTATTTTTTCAAATAAGTTTTCAATTTCTTGCTCTTCCTGTTCTCCTTCTGGCATCTTCTCCTTCTTTCATCACTATGATTCGGATGTTGGAATGTTTAAAGTTGTCCTGAGTGTTCCTAAGCCTCTCCTCATTTTTTTGAATTCTTATTTCTTCTTTTTGTTTTGATTGGATTTTTATTTCTTCCTTTTGTTCCAAATCATTGATTTGAGTCTTGGTTTCCTTCCCTTCAGTGTTAGTTCCCTGTATATTTTCCTTTATTTCACTTTGCATAGCCTTTGTTTCTTCCTTCATTTTTGCAACTGAACTCAACCAATTCTGTGTGCATCCTGATAACCAGTGTTTTGAACTCTGCATCAAATAGGTTGTCTATCTGCTCGTTGCTTAGTTCTTTTTCTGAGGTTTTGATCTGATCTTTTATTTGGGCCATATTTCTTTGTCTTGGTGCACCAGTCTAGATGAATGTTTCTTAAATTCCTTGGTGTTGGACTTCTATGCAGTTTGAGTTTCTGGCATTTCTGGTTATTTTTTGTTTTTAAATTGGTTGTTATCCTTTTGGTTGTGCAAGGAAGTGAAGCATTTCTGCCTACGCCTCCATCTTGGCTGGAACTCCCTCCCATTTGTTTAGTTCTTTTTCAGGAGTTTTGATCTGTTCTTTCATTTGGGCCATGTTTCTTTGTCTCCTCATTTTGGCAGCCTCCTTGTATTTGTTTCTATGTATGAGGAAGAGGTACTATGACTCCCTGTCTTGGTAGCATGCCCTAATGTAGTAGGTATCCTCTAGGGTTCAGTGGCACAGCCTATCACCCAAACTGGGTACTCATGAAGCATCCTTTGTGTGGGCAGAGTATACCTTCCTCTTGTAGTTGAGTTTTGAATGCTGTTGGCAGATCAGTGGGAGGGATTTACACAGGCCAGTCAGCCACAAAGACTGGCTGTGATCACTAACCATCAACTTCCACCATCTGTGAAGGATCAGCTGTGCAGGCACAGGGTGGTAGTGTTCCAGCATGATCTGTAGCTGTCCACCTAGTGTGCAGGTTCTGTGCTTTCCTGGGTGGTGCAGGCCAAGGTCAGCCTCCACCTATATTTAGCCCAGGGCCACCCTACATGGGCTATAAAGCAATCTGTGCTGGTTGCTACTGGTGCTGAGCTTGGTGATTCCCAGGAGAAGACAAACTGTGAATCTAGGCTGGCTGCAGCTAGTTCCAGGCCTGGGGCCATTTAGCAAGAGGTACAGGGGTTGGGGGCTCACTGAGGCTGGCTGTTGCTTGTTTTAGAAGACTTACAAAGTTGCGAAGCATGAGCCAATAATAGTCATTCACATGGAAAAGTCTCTGTAACAGCTTGGGAAGTCCCATAAGTTGGGTGGGACGAAGAAGTCTCAGGGGATCTCGAGAGCAGGGCATACAGTGTTAGCCAGGTTGATGGGGTTTCAGATAATGGTACCTGCCTGCCAGCTCTGTGGCTCTGTGAGGGGTCTGTGAGAATAGGGACAGTGGCTTCTCTGGGAGAAAGCTGTCCCTCAGCTCTTGCCTTAATGCCAGACCCTTCTCTTCCTCCCTGTATGCCACTGGTGCCTTTCAAACTACTACCCTGGTGCTGGAGGTCAGAGGGAGTGAGTCTCAGTAGCTGAGTCTGTGTTTGGGTTCTCTAAGAGGAACTGCTTGGGACCAGACAGTTCTGTCTGTATGTCCACCCTCCCATCTGTCTGGATGGATGTGGTTTCTTTAATTCCATAATTTTCAGACTTCCACTCAACTGGATTTCTGATGGTTCTGAGTGATGGTTGTTCTGTAATTTAGTTGTAATTTTGATGTGGTTGTGTGAGGAGGTGAGCCGTGTTTACCTGTGCTGCCATCTTGACCAGCAGTATCATGCTGTTTTGATTACTATGGCTTTATAGTATAGTTTGATATAATGTAGCATGATTTTTCCAACTTTGTTCTTCTTTCTCAAGATTGCTGTGGCTATTCAGTCTTTTGTGGTTCCATATCAGTTTTTGGAATATTTGTTCTAGTTCTGTGAAATACACCATTGGTGTCTTGATAGGAATTGAATCAATAGATTGCTTTGGGTAGTATGGACATTTTAATGCTGCTAATTTTTCATATCCATGAGCACAGTATATGCTTCCACTTATTTGCATCTTCTTCAGTTTATTTTTTCAGTGTCTTATAATATTCTGAGTACAGGTTTTTTACATCCTTGGTTAAATTTTTTCAAAGGTATTTTATTTTTTTGATGCAGTTGTAAATGGGATTGTTTTCTTAGTTTCCCTTTCTGATAGTCATTATTGCTGTATAGAAATACAACTGATTTCTGGATATTTTGTATCCTAGTACTTTACTGAATTCATTTGTCAATCCTAGTAGTTTTTTTAGTGGAATCTTTAGGGTTTTCTATATTAAGTATGATGTCATCTGCAAATAATGACAGTTTTACTTCTTCCTTTCCAATTTGGATGCCTTTTATTTCTTCTTCTTGTCTGCTGTGGTGAGGACTTCCAGTACTATGTTGAATAAGAGTGGTGAGAGCGTAGCACTTGTGTGTGTTTTTGCTTAATTTTGGGGCAAAGACTATATACATGTGCGGAAAATAAATCCTCTTTTGCAACCCAGAACTCATTGTTTGGTATGAGTTTTGATACATAGAAGAAGGAACATGGTAAAAAAAAAAAAAAGAATGGTGAGAGCAGACATCCCTGTCTTGGGGAACTAGTAATCTTTGCCATGCTTGCTTCCTGCCTTCTCTGCTGAGTCTGCTACTGACTGACCAGTTGTTGCTGTTAAGGCATTTGTTTATTCAGTAGACATGAATTAATGCTACCCATGTGCTAGACCCTATTAGGAACTAGAAATACAGACACAACTGAGAAATACTCCCTGCCCTAGAGAGGTTATGGTTTAATAATGGAGTAATAAACTTGTTTACAGGTTTCTGAGAACTGAAGATATTAAGTACCGTAGTCTGTTAGACTAGTTAGTACTATGATTCTGCCAACCCCAATAAATAAGAAAGTCAGCTGCTGTGATTGGAGTAGGAAGTCCTGACACATCTTTAGTTTGAAAAACATCGAATTATAATGATAATTAAATTTCAAGAGAATTTTATTGGTATATTTTTTGTATTTAAACAAATGACATTTTATTTAATGAACATATTTTAAAGTGTTAATTTTCTTTTGGTGTTTTAGATTTAAAGTTGTGGTACAGTTTTGAATCAAAGAGGTAGAGCATCATGTGATTAACAACTACATGAAAATAATTATCAATTTGTGAAAAAAGTATACCATTAGCAATTTGAAAATGATTCTCTCTGATCAAAAAACTTTTAACTTTTTTGTACCAAAAAGTCAAGTAATAGCATTTTCTGTGTTGTTTTTTAAAATAATAAAATTTTCAGTTCTTAAAACTCATCTAAAAAGATTTTATGTTCATTGATACTTAGTATTTAAGCTTGTGTTTATGCTTATGTTAACATTTTCTTTAAAGATTTTATTTATTTACTTTTAGAGAGGGGAAGGGAGGGAGAAAGAGAGGGAGACAGACATCAATGTGTGGTTGCATCTTGCGTGCCCCCCACTGGGGACCTGGCCTGCAACCCAGGCATATGCCCTGACTGGGAATCAAACCAGCGACCCTTTGGTTTGCAGTCTGCGGGCTCCATCCACTGAGCCACACCAGCCAGGGTGTATGTTAAAATTTTAATGATTGTTTGCATGTGTGTGTGTGTGAGAGAGAGAGAGAGAGAGAGAGAGAGAGAGAGAGATCACTATACTATTGGATTCAAAGAATTATTGGCTGGATATCTTAATTTTATAGATTAGTCAAGGGAGGCTCCAGAAAATTTAAGTAACCTACTCAAGGTCTTACAGATAATTAATGACTAATATGAAACTAAAACTCATACTTTGTTTCTCTAAATCTAATGTTTTTTTTAAAATTAGGTTTTGTAATGGCACAAAAGTATATGCTAGTTATTATGGAAACTTTTCAGTCCCTAATTATTTTTTAAATTAGATAAACTACATTATAAATGTCTTACCAAAATTACTCTTTCTTCTTTGTATTACATTCTTGAGAATATTTCACAATATTTTATAGTTTTCTGTTTTCATTTTTTTATAGGGTTGGAAAATATTTAAGTCTCAACAAATGAATTCCATACTTGAACTGTGCTGCATTCCTGTGCCACCTCCTCCTTTAGAAAATTGATCTCAGAACAGAGGTAAAAATTATAGAATTTAACTTTTTAAAGGATAAAGCATGAATTTCCCATACAGTTAGACATGTTAGAATTTTTGGTAATCATTGGTGGGTATCTTCTATTTTTAAAGCAGTTTAACCTAGGAGACTTGAAATAATCACATCTTAATTAATGCACTTTGAAATTTACTTTTGAAAGTGTTTTCTTTTTAATAGTTGTGTCTCTAAACCTTTTTGTGGACTAAACTTTACAGTTATTGATTTATCAAATTTACTCAGTGTAACTGTATTATTTAGCTATATCTAGATTGGTGTACAATTTCCATGATGATGTCTATGTTCTTTATCTGTGCAGTCCAGTATGGGAGACACAAGCCACATATAGCTACTGAGCACTTGAAATGTATGTAGCTAGTGCGACTAAGGAATTAAATCTTTAAATTTTATTTTATTTTATTTTAAATTTAAATAGCCACTTGCAGCTAGTGCCTGCTATATTGGACAGTATAGTTCTAGGTTTTTCCTTAGGGAACTTGGTATTTACAAATAACAGCACATTTTACATGTTTAAATTTCAAACTTAATCTAAACAGTCTTTGACCTAAGTTTGAAAATTTACAGTAGCAAATTCACTTTTTACTCTTATGTGTTGTCCTGATACTTGTGTAGCTTTGTGTATTCAAAATTTTGGTCCACCAGAAACCCTTAAGAGCAGTTATAGTTAGTTTTGCTCACTGATGTAACTTATTTAATCTTAAAAAAAAACTTTGACATAGGTACTTATAGTATCCCCATTTTATAAAGAGAACCTAAGCAAGTGTCCCAAGAACACATAGCTTGTAGGTCACGAAGCTGGAATTCAGACTCTGGCAGTCTAGCACTGGACAGAACCTACATTCTTCAACCACTTGGCTGCACCATCTCTTATGTTGATGATCTGTAAATTGACAATTCCTAAAAAGTTATGTGCTGATTGTCGGCTAAGACAATTTTTATCCATGCAGATAATGAAGAGCTTATTGTACAATACAAGTACTATGTATGAGTTTGCTTTCCAGCAATTAGTTATTGACCTCCTTCAGATCATGTTCCAGCAGTTCATTACTTTGTTCATTATATTTTATTAGGGCTTGCTAATAAAGGTCACCATTTCCATGGTCACTAAAAAGAAAATCGTCATCTGTGATATCCTCTTTACTTTGTTATATACTCTGGGAGTAAGACAGTATGGCTGAATTGAGCTGCGTGTTGGAATATCAGCTTGATTTTTGCTCTTATAGAGAGTTTTTATATATACCAGGGGATGGAATGGGTGTACTGAAAAATAGGAGAAATGATCTTCAGAATTCTATGTCATTTGCTTAAATAAAATTTGCAGTATATTTATACCTATGTTCATAGCTACCTCCAGATACTAAAAGATACTGAGTCTAGCTAGGAAATACATATTTAAAAATTTTTTCTGTAACCAGTACTATTCTATTTTTCAAATGAAGGTACTAAAATATATTTATAGGATTTTAGATTTAGAAAATAACTTATCATTGTAGAAAACAAGCCCCAAAGAGTTTAAGTGATTTGTTGAAGGTCATGTAAGCAGTGTGGTTCATTGATTCAACAAATATGCATTAAGTACCTGCCATATGTCCTGATACCATAGTATGCTTGTTAGTTTTGAGTGCATAGTGAGCACTCAAATGTGAGCAAAGCAGAAATGGACCCTGTTCTCATGGAACTTACACTCTGATTGAGAAGATAGACATTAAGTAATAAGGCCTAATAAACAAGGTACAAAATCCAAAGCTCTAGGGAGGAAATGAACTATATTTATTGGAATGGAAAATACTGGAGAAAGAAGAAAGAACTGCTAAAGTGGTCAAGAAAGGTCTTCTAATACTAACAGGATTGAAAGGAGCCACTTATTTAATTAATTAAGCTATTTATTTATTTATTTTTAGAGAGTGGGAGAGAAACTTTGATTTGTTGTTCCACTTATTTTATGTATTCATTGGTTGATTCTTGTTTGTGCTCTGACCAGGGCTAGAATCTGCAACCTTGGAGTATCAGGATGACATGCTAATCAGCTGAGCTACTCAACCCAACCAGGGTGGGAGCCACCTATTTAAATAGCAGGAGTTAGATAGCATTCCAGTCCTAAAACAGTCTGCCCAGAATCCCGGGGTGAAGATGTGCGTAAAGCCATAGAGAAACTGAAAGAAGAGTGTGAGCAGGACATAGAGGATGGTGGGAGGAATAGTACAAGCTATAAGAAAGGGGCTAGGTTAGTTTTTCAATCATAGGCTTCACAGGAGGTGTTAAATTCAAATCTGAATTCTGCCACTCGTTACCTTGTGTGGGTCATTCAACCTCTTTACACTTTAATTCTCTTATCTGTTAGCTGGAAATAACAGAACCTATTTTATAGCATATAGTATCATGAAGATTAATTATATAACACTTGTAGGAAATACTTATATAGTGTTTACGTTGTGATAAGAACTGTTCTAAGTACACAATAATTATATGACATAAGTACAGTACTGCTATTATTTCTCTTTTTGAGATGACAGAAATGAAGTACAGACAGTTTAAGCATAGCTAGTAAGGTAAGAGGGTTTAAACACAGCAGAGGAAGGGACCTTAAACAGTCTGGCTCCGGAGTCCATACTCTAAATGTCCTGGGAATCTGTTGTACAGGTCCATGGGATCAAAATTATTTTTCATATTAATACTTGGATAGTATTTGCCTTCTTTACTGTCATTCTCTGATGAATATACAATACAGAAGCAATTGTGAGATTTGCAAAATAATGTAAATTGTTACTTTTTTCATTAAATTTGTTTTTGTTTTGGAAAAGAAAATTTTCAATTAAAAATGTTATTTATGTCAACATGTAATGGGCTTATTTTTAAAATGAATTAATAAACTGTTAAAATGTAAGACTGAAAGGTGATTCTGAGACAAAAAATTTGAGAATTGCTGCTCCAGACTACTAGATTCTGTTGTTCTGTTGTCTCATTAAATCACATAAAATACAGAACACGGCTGATACAGTGTTTATGCTTGATAGGCTCATTAATAACTTAAGACACTTTTTTCACGTTTAACATTTTTGAAATCAGAATGTGTCTTGTCTGAATAAACTTTTCAGCAACCAGGCAAGTGAATTGTGAAATAGCAGTAAGTCATGCCCTGTTATGTGTTTCGAGACTTTAGCTTTGTGTATTCATTTGTTATCATTTCAATTGATATTAGTAGCACCACATAGGTTTGAATTTTTAATTGAATTTGCATCCCTAATTGTTGCTTAAAATGTCTACAAAACATCATAGTATAATACAGCTTTGTGATGAACAATTAATTGTCTCAGCAGATTGCTTGACGCATGCCAATTAATTCAAAGACAGCAAAATTGCCAAATACCTGTCTCTTAATTTCAAACCTGGGCAAGATTGGTATGACTGATTCATGCATCTGGGAGAATATCTACCTGTCAAAGTTCCTGAGTGATTTTAAAGAAGCTGTTACCTTCCATCTATATTTAACTCGGAAAAATAAAATTATTAAGCTTAATCAAGTCGAAAATGCAGGCAGAAATCTCAGGTTTTGTTATGGCCAAAAATAAAACTGTCATTGAGTTCACGAGTACAAGTAATTAAATCAATAGATATTTGAGTACCTGCTATCTGCCTGGCACTTGTGATATGGCACCTGTGCCTATGAAGTGCAGATTCTAGTGGAAAAGACAGACTGTAATAACTAAGCAGTAAGTAAAATAATGACATAGTTTGCCAAATGCTATGAAGGAAATGCACGGAGTAATAAGGGTTGGAGGGAGGAGGAGCTGGGGGTGCCGATTTGAGTAGAGTAGACAGGGAAGGCTTCTCCGAGGAGACGGCGTTTGCGCTGAGTCTATCTATTCCAGCCGTATGGGAGCGGGGAGAGTGTACCTAATGGCTAGCTGAAAGACCAAAGGTGGCTAGAAACATAAAGGATAATTTTTTTAAATTCCTATGTGATTTTACTGATAAGTTTATGCTTTTGTCCTATAGTCAGTGCTTTTATTTTAGTAATTGCTTCTTTTCTACTTAAACTTGTTAATAAATTACTGTCTTAAAATTAGTAGTATCAAAGAACTCAAGAAATATGATGGTGTTTTGACTTTATTTGTTTATTGAGGTGACATTGGTTAATAAGATTGCATGAGTTTCAAGTGTACATTTCTATGATAACACAATCTGTATATTGCATTGTGTGCCTACCACCCAAAGTCAAATGATTATAATTATTGATACCACTATATTTGTTTAAAAGGTATTGAAGTTGCAGTCATTTTTAAATGATATTGATAGAAACCAAAGTGATTTGGTGCTCCAAATTTGTGATTATAGGAGAGATGCAGATAGGAATTTAAAATAAGACATGTAACCTGGGTGTAATACTTTTTTTTTAACTGAGCGTTGTCATCAGGACGTGGGGGGATTTTCCAATATGTATTACAGGACCTATTTCAGGTACGGATTCTGCTGCAATATATATCAGATTTAAAAGATTTGTGTTTCTTGGGTTTCTTTTTTACTTTAAAAGCAATCGATACTTTGTAGAGAATTTGAAGAAAATCATTAATTGTAGTTGCTTTTTTCCCCTTTTCTATAAAATAGTAGTGTGCATTTTTAAAATGTTCTAATTCTTTATAGTTAGCAAAAAGGTAACTTATTAGTTTATAAATTGTTCCTAAAATAGAAATCTTGATTTAAAGCATTTCAATATTGGGTTAGCTAAAAAGTTTGTTTGGTTTTTTCTATCCGATGGTTCTAGTAGTACTTAGTTGTCTTTAACTTCACTTGAAACAATTTTGTTAGATTGTACTGTGACAGCTGTTGTATCAGGATGCATTTAAAAAAATACTTATGAAAAGTGGTGAATTTTTGTATAGCCATTTTAATATTGAAGATGGAAGAAAATATGGAATGTTTTTGGAGCTTTATGCTTTATCATTTCAAGAAAGGTAAAAACACAGTTGAAATGCAAAAAAAGATTTGTGCAGTGGACTGAGAAGATGCTGTGACTGGTTGAATGTGTCAAAACTGGTTTGGAAAATTTCTTGATACTATTGACATTTTGCCAAATAATTCTTTGCTGTGGGGCTGTCTTAGGCATTGGAAGATGTTTAGCAGCACCCCTGGCCTCTACCCACTAGAAGCCAATAGCAGAAGATGGCCAACACATTCAAAACATCCAAATATTGGTAAAAATTAAAAATGTGTCTTTTATTTTACAGAAAAAAGCAAACGGACTTTTTGGCCAACCCAGTGTTTTAAACATTTAATAAAACTTGTTCATTTTGATTTTTTTAAGTGTTCATTTTTGTGTGTAACAATTGCTAGTTACAAAACATAATGAAGAAGAATCACAGACACAGCAAGAAAAATA